>JADLZL010004524.1:0-158038 GCA_015844335.1 Chrysopogon serrulatus | reverse complement strand
GTTTATTTAATTTTAGGGTTGTTTTGCGCTCCTTTATATCATATGTGCATATGAATACCATTTAAACTCTATCTCCATGTTTAAATTGATTTATAAAAGTAATCCACTAAAAGCAACCTTGTTGGTGTGTACAAGTGCTTGGCTAACCCTGACTTACACCCTAAACATGTTTTACAAGTCAAATGAGGTACAAGGAAGAATCAAATTTGAATTTGGAATTCAAATCCCAAACCTTAGCTTTAGTGGCTAAGTGTGGGAAATTGAATTTCATTTTCAATTTTGATGAGCTAACCATAATTAATTTTCTAAATAAAAGTTACCAAACTTTGGCACCATTCCAAAGTATGAATCTTGTACTTTGGAAATGTACCATTGGTTGGGTTTGAAAAGTACCACAACATCATTAATTAATTGCCCAAAAGTCCAATTTGAAATTCCTTTTCAAAAAGCTTGAAATTCAAAGTGTTTTTGCCCCTTTACAATTTCATATCAAAATATTCAAAATTTGGGAAAACTTCAAAAATACAGATTGTACATATATTTGAGCTCTACAAGTTTGGTATGTAAAGTTTTTCAAGTTTTTGAATAAAATTTAAACTAATTTCAAAAGTTCTTTAAATTGGGAATTGTCCCCTTTGATTTTTAAACTCCAATTCAAAAACTATTTAGTTTCATGAAAAACTTTCTAAATAAAAGTTGTAGATCTTGAAAAATGGAACAACTTTTATTTTTGGAGATTTTCATCTTTTATTCAAAATTTAAAAGTAATTTTGAATTCCCAAAGGTTAGGTTTTACTCCCTTTTCAAATTTGAAATTTAAATTCGAAAACTAATTGGAATCCGACAAAACTTCTTTAATGAAAGTTGTAGAGCATAAATTTTGGAGCAATCTGTATTTTTGGACAATTTCGAGTGTAGTTCAACTTTTCTGAGTAATTTGAAAAAGAAATGGGAAATATCCCCCCTACGAAGGCAATGAATGGGGTGCCACCTTGCCCCGACGCCCATGCCGGCCGGTCGTCCATCGCCGCCGTGGCCGTTCCCGCGCCTTCCGCGGGTTTCACGCGTCGCCGCCCACCTCCCTTCCGTCGAAGCCTCCCGCCACCTCCACGACCCACCCTTGCACTATAAGAGCTCAAGCCGACCGTCAATTCTCTTCTTCTTTCTTCTCTGCTCACCGCCGACCATATTCCAATCGACGACGAAACACTCCATCTCGATCCAATTGCTCATGCCAGTGAGTTTACAACTTCCTTGCGCACCCACCAAACTCGTTTGAAGTTCGTGACATCGTTGGAGTTGCCGGCACGACCTCGTCTTCTTCCTCGCGGCTAGTTGCCGAGCCGCCGTAAGCAACCCACCCTAGACAACGCAGCTCAGAGCGACTCTGGCCGTTTCGTTTGCCTCTTTCGCTTCACCTTGACTTGTATATGCTCATCGGCGCGTTGGTTTTTGCAGCACATCCCCCAACTTGCCGGAACATCACCGAACCTCTCGGTTCACGCCACCGCAGCCGTTGCTACCGCCATCAAACACCCTCCGCCCCTCTCCAAGCTCGTTGCACCTTTGTTTTGAAGCTGTGGTGAGCTCCTGAGTCCTTATAAGGTGTTGGTTACGTGGATTTTGCCTTGGCTTGGCCGGAACACCATGAGCCGACGAGCTCCGCGTGCCACCGAGCCGCCATGGCCGCCGCCACGGGTGCTCCGGTGGTCGGCTAAGGTTGTATAGTAGTTTGTTGAGTGCGGTTCGATGAGAGGAGCGTGTTGGTGCAATTGGTTTCGTCGGGAAAGCCGCCGTTGGCGAGAACCATCGCCGACCGCCGCCGTCCTACTTGTTCCCGTCGGAGAAAAGGAAAGAAGAAGGCACCGACGGGTGGGGATGAGTTGTCAGCGAGAGAGAAGGAAAGGAGGAGCATCTTGCTAGCCAAGCACATGGGCCGCGCCTGAGTTGGGTCGTGCGGGCTATTCTCGGGCCGCACAAAGTAAGCCCACGCGAAAAAGGGAAAATGTTTTCCTTTTTCCATTTTGAATTTCCAAAGTTGATTTTCATCTTTTTGTTATAATTTTATTTGGGCAAATAAAAATGCAACAAAAATATATGTGTGCTCCCTGTGCTATGCTCTACACTAGAAAAATACTAACTTTGTTTTTCCAATAAGTTGTATTTGTGCTATAATTTGCTCTTTTAATTAATAAATGCAACTTCCATGATTTTTAATAATTAAAATATAAATCCAAAAATCATGAAATTTATTTTGTGTGCTAATTAGATGATAATGAACTTAATTATAAAGTTTGATCATGTTTTGACTAATTTTTATTTTATGCTTAATTAATACCTTGTTTTAATTAAGGTTTAATTAATTAATCCCCTTGATTAATTAGGGTTTGATTAATCTCCAATTAGCAAGTTAATTAGTGGCTTTCAACAACTATAAAAATAGTTAATAAATTAGTAATCAACTTTAATCACTATTAGAGTTGCTTGATTTTGGGATTGAGTGATGACCCTAGGTCATTAACCCTAATGACCTTCGGTATTTTATGTTGATTGTGTATCGTTAGTCAGTTGTCGTCGACACTAGCTATACCTCCTTAGTGCAACTATACCGTGAAGGAAAGTTGTACTCAAGATAGGTTAACAATCGTTGCATCATTATCGCATGTTCCTTTTATTACTGCAATGTAATCATGCATCTTTATCGTGTAGCTGTCGAATCTGAGGAAGGAGTTGATCCAACTCCTATTTTCGAAGAAGGTGCTCAGTGTAAAGAGGTTGGGTCCGATCTCAGTGATTGGGTAGCTGTTCCTAACTTCTCCGAGCCCCAAGGCAAGCCCCGGATGCATTCAGACCTTTCCTTGTATTTCGAAAAGCTTTATATTGTATGTTGATGATATGATGCATTAGGTAACAGGAGTTGTGTGATATCCTACTTTGGTGCATTTACCGTACCTTGATATATACCCTGGATACCTGTTTTGATTTCGCAAATGCTAGTATATGCTTAGCCATGCTGATAGCATAGGCTTTATGAAATGTTTTCCAGAAATATGATAACAATACCCCTTTTAAGAAAGTGATGAAAACCTGATGTTACTTGTTGGTATCCCTTCACTTTGATCGAGTCAAGGATACGCAATAAGAACATGATGAGTAAACTGAGACCAGGTGGAGTGACTTGCACCAGGAAGGGCTAGTGCCCTGGTGTAGTGTCGTCCACTTGTGAGTCGGTTAAGCACCGTTCGTTGCCTTGGCCCTTGGATCATGAGGTTATTGGATAGTACTAGTCGTATGCTAATGGCGGTAAGCTCCCTTGTACTATCCATGACGAGAACGGATAACCGGGACGAGCGTAGCGTGTACCCATCCTACGGGGCCACCGTGGAAGGGGACCGCGGCGTAGGGAAATGGTGTACTGTACCCTCGTGGCTAGGACCCGTTCTGGCCGGGAGAAATACAAGCGTTGAGTTGATGTATGTAAGATGGTCAGTCTTGCATACATCGTGTGGCTAGGAAGCCCTAGCTGGGTATATAAAGCGGTCCGAATCGTCGTTGCTCCACGATATGGGAGACTTGATCCTTGCACCAGCATCATAGTAATAATGGAAGTTGTTGAGATTGAGAAGTTTTGAAATCGTTACATGATTGACAAGTGATTGTTATAGTAAAGTAAGGATTGGCTTAGTCTCTTTTTGCAAAGGTGTCATTTGATCTTGCTAAAGCCTTACCTTGATTCCTCTTAGCCAGCATCCCTAAGTCTTCTCCCTAATTTTTTGGTCGGGTAAGTCTTGCGGAGTACTTTTTGTACTCTGGGTTTGTTTAACCCCTGTTGCAGGTGGACCGTATGAACAAGAGTGTTATGGCCCTTGTTGCATGACGGTCGTCGAGGAAGGACCTGATGAGGAATAGATTGTGTGGCCCTTGGGCAGGGCATTTTCGTTGAGTGGTTTATAATAAATTTACGTAATGATACTTCCGCTGCTATGTAATAATGATACTCGCAACTCTGGTATTTTTGTATAAAAATTATTGTAATACTGTGATGTCTCTGTAAGTATCGATCCTGGAGGAATTGTGGTTTATCGGGGGTTCATCCGACGGAACATTCTAGGTTATGTGGTGTACAAGCATAGCTGACAGAGGTCTTAGGGATAATGTCAGGTGCTTGTGGGCCATATAATTTAGAAGGTTCTGCCACATTTCGCCACCATCTGCTCGACCGAGCGTGAATAGCTAGTTCATCGGGCGTGTGGGTGATCCTCGTCGCGTGGAGATACCCGCGGCGCACGCGGCTCCGCAACCACCGACGCCGTCTCTATGCCCATCACCGATGTCGTCCTCGTCTAAAGGACGTGCGACATGGCTTCGCAAGCGGCCCGCGGAGGGAGCACGGGCGAGCGAGGAGGGCGAGGCTTGCTTGGCTTACTCCACATCGACGCCGATGGGGGAGGCTGGAGCAGCGCAATCATGCGGCGGCAAGCGCGGCGGCGGAAGAAGCGAGCAGAGGAGCAGAGCGCGGGGGGTGACGAGACTACGCAATGAGCTTAGCCAAGCCGGGCCAGCAGAAAACGGATTCACATCTCATTTTTCTAGAGCCAGGCTATGCACGATTTACAGGCAACCAAACAACAAGAAGTTGGCTCTGAGAAGCCAGGCTAGGCTTTGGCTACTCTACCAAACAGACCCATAGAGTTTGGAGAAGATCTTTCTCAAGAAAAGTCTCACGGCATAGCTTTGTATATAAAAAAACAAAATATCTTATACTTCAAGAAGGAGGATTAGATAATAACTAAAAACGCCACTAGCTATTAGTTATCTAATTATTAGCCAAATTGACGGTAAAAGACCGATAAAACCATGGAAGCCGAGTGGTTAGTGGCCTAGTTGTTAGGGCCGATAAATGACTAACCAAGAACTATAGTGGTTCGGTTTGCTTCAAAGACTGTCCATGCAAGCGACCCTAAAAAACAGTTTGAACCCGACCGGTTCCAATTAAACTGATGGGTTTCTTCATGAGTCCCAAATTAGACAAAAATATGTCTTGATTATTTTGACAGGCTATTCATAACGGTGCACTTTATTATAGCATTTGATACTGTTTTACAATAATAAATATATGAATTAAATCTTTTTCTAGTTTATAAGTGTTCCATATATTATCTTTTCATGTGTATTTTTAGCATATTCTATAAAAACTCTAGAGCATGAAAATTTGTGAAACTTGTAAACTAAACTTTTTGGTTATTTTTGTGATCGTATTATTTAATTTAAGAACCACCAACAGACATATGCTAATTTTGGAGTACCTACGAGCGTGAACGGTTCGCCATTCACTTTTTAGTCCAAGAACTATTTTGTTAGATTTCCTTAGACTTGCCAGCGAATAGTACGTTGACCAAAGGGTAGACAGTGTGCGGCTACCCAGAAAACACTACACGAAGCGCATCACCTTCTTTTATGGCCCACCACTCCACACCACAATAGTGGGTTCCGAAGACCCAAAGTTAGTACCAACATGCACAAAACCTTTTTTCAAAGATAGTCAACAATAAGAGACGTTCTCACAAGACGACCGTTCAACTCGCCATAGGTTAACTTTTACCAAACTTTTCATAGAGGTTTTAACTTCCCCGCCACTCACCACCAAACGTATCACAAATGTGAGCTCACAATGGCACTAGATAACTGTAGTGCAAAGCACGTTTGCCCCTCTAAATAGTACAACTGTCTACCCTAAATCTAACAATTTTAAACTTCTATACACACCTCATGGCAGTCAAAATAAAACACCATGTTTCATAATTTTTCCTTGTACAAATCCAAATTCCCACAAGTTGATGCTCGCAGGGAAAACATGGTCCAACATATTCATCAAGCCACTTGATATGATCAATGTATTCTTAGCTTGATTCATAAGTGATGTGAATCACTCAAACCATCACATAGACTTCAAGTCCATCGACCTTAGCCTCGCTTGCTCTTCATCATTGCCTTGGTCCTTCTGCACCAAGCCCTCTACCTTCACCACCTAGAAGATCCACCGTTTCTTGAGCCTTTAGCTTAACCTTTACCGTTTTCTTGGTCCATTAGTGCCAAACACTCAATTCACACTTCACCGCTTCAACAACCAATCGTGTCCCAAGTCTTTAGCTTGCCCACCACCTCCACATTACACACAGTCTACCCTAGGCAAGCCTTTTTTCCTGCTATGCTTGATTTGAGCATTCTATCATGCTAACAATTAAATCCATGACAATACTCATTACATATTATGAACTAAACCAACTTTCTTCCACATGCTTGAATAGAAAGGTTATTCCACAAGGTTGTCATTAATTATCAAAACCCATACAAGTGTTTGGGTCTTTTAGAGAGCTAACGTCACTGATGAGCGCATCGAGGATCTGAAAACAAATTAACCTTGTAAGAGCATCTCCAGTGACTACATTGCCACTATATCCCTAAGCGCGCAACTTGGGAAATCACATCATTGTTGTCACTAGAGCTGCTCTAGATAAACAAAATACTTTATAAACTTTCACTCGAAAAGACATTACTCGCTACTTCACCTATTGAAAGGAACTAGAGGGAGTGAAACATCCTTACACCCTAGTTGCTAAGGCAAGCAACGCAAGCTAGGCTCGCTGGAGCCAAAGACAAATTTGAGAAAGCATATGCCACATGGCGCCTCTACCATGAGCAAACTTAACTAGTCTCATAGCTTCTCTTTACCTTTGGTGTTGGAATGTCCACCAGAGGCGAGGATATGGAGCCGACGAAGGGGTATGTTTGATGCTTAGCGTAAAAGTTTCCTTAGCATGCCATGCAAGCACTTTGATTTGTATAATACTAAGTGTACATGTAGACCCAATGATCATTTAGCAATGCATGGATATTAGAGGAGCTGTAGGTTTACACCGTATAATAATATGAGATCCACTCACCACTTGTCTTGCCAGCATGAGAGAGCTGATCTTGTGCTCCCTAATTGGACAAGGATTTTTTTTTTTGCCTAGTCAAGCAAGGCAAACATTTTTTCTTACCGGTTATCACTATTTAAGACATAGGTCGAACAAAATTAGCTAAGGTTGGATAATAAAGGATCCAAACATACTCGCTCTATTCCAAAAATAATCCTCGTTCTTGTTTATATACTTTCAACTTTTAACTTTAGCTAAATATAAAAACAACGAAGCCTTTTAGTCCCAAGTAAGTTGGAATAAGCTAGAGTTGAAACCCAACTGAACCCAAAGTCACGGTTCAGACACGTGAATAGCTGCTTTTCAAGCACTCTTATCAAAACAAAGATCTATATGTATGTCCCAACTATTTAGATCTCTTTTGATTGACTCCCTCATGTTAATTTTGGCCTTCCTCTACCTCTCCTCACATTAATATTTCATGCCTTTGGAGGTCTCCTCTAAACATGGCCAAACCACCTCAACTGATGTTGGGCAAGCTTTTCTTCAATGGGTGCCATCCCTAGACGCTCACGTATATCATCATTCTAAACTCGTTGTGTCGCCACAAAATCGATGCAAAATTCGCATCTCCGCGACACTCATTTGTTGGACATATCGTTGACTTTGACTAAATATAAACACAAAAAATTTATAATATTATTAGATAGGTAACTGAATCTATCTGTATATATGTTATTTGAAGATATAAATGTTACTATTTTTTACAAACTTAGTTATTTTAATAAAGTTTGATCAACATGAAAACCATAACAATGGAGGGGAAAGTATCCAAAATCAACGTTGGAAACTGAATCACCCTTGAGTCGTCCTCTTATATTGTTTCACTATAGCGTGAGCGAATCTCTAGCACAGGGGTAGACATATATAGGATTGTTTAGATGATATAACTAAAGTTAGTTAAAATTTTAAAACTAAACTTTATAGCTAACTAAAAGTTCTCCTAACTAAACTTTAGTTCCATTGTTTGAATCATCATCTAGTTAATAATAGTAGACTTAGCTAAAACTTTAGCTAATAGCTAAGTTAAAACAACTAAACCCAAAAAAAAAAAAAATCTTAAATAGTTTTAGCTGGGCGTTTGGATCTAAGTTTATTCGGTGGATAAAAGTGATCCATAGAAGTAGAGAGTAGTTTAGTGGACCGGAATCTTCTCCGTGCGCTCGCCTTTTCTTCTCCGTTCTAGTTTCATCCAGGCCCCGGCATACTCTCTCTGTTCTCCCGTTCCTCTCGCGTGCGTTCTCTGGTGGCGACCAATGGGCTGCCTCTGCCGCCGTCGCTGCCGCCCTAAGCTAGGTGCCCAAGACTCCATCTTCGGGTCACCGGTGACGACCACCCCCAAGGGCACGCGCACCCCTTCTCTTCTGTTCCTGCTGTACGAAACTGATTACCCAAACCCTAGCTATCTTTAATCGGATCTGATGATCCAGTTACAAGTGTAGGATACCTGTATTATGCCTACAAACTTTTTTCGTTTTCTTTTTGCGAACAAAGATTGGGTTTACATATCGTGTTCTTTATTGGGTCCGACCACCTCGACTTAACCCGAGTGGCGGACGCAACATTCAAACTATTTTTTCTTTTATTTTGTTTCTAATCATATCTATAAACAAAAATTTAATATCTACTAAATAATACTCTTTCACACCTACACACTTTAAAAATAGTCTTATGGAGGTGCTTTATAGGGTAAAATTTGCATGTGTACGTACATATGGGTGAGTGTGCGTGTGTTGTCACCGTTTGTGTATGCATCTTGTGCAATTCGCAAAAAAAAATTGGCACTAAATATGTGATGTTACTTTAATAACTCACTTGGTGACTTGGTACATATGAAATGAATACCCAGATATACACATGTATTTATAGTGGCAACTTTCTATACTTTTTTATATTTCTCCCTCATGTTTATTTATTCTTTAATTTTTTTCTCATTATACAAAATATCTAGATCTGGAGTATTCCATGTAGAATCTTGTATTTATCTATTCTCTAAATATTCTCATGCAAAATATAATATTGTATTGCTTGAAGTAGGATAATTATATCCTATATATATAATCGATATTTATCTAGAAAATTTCAAAGTAGAACTGTGGAAGTTTCTTATTGTATAAGATACCAGGAAGGCAAATAAGTCAACCCTAACATTATTCTACTACGAGAATATTTTTGTCCTCTTGATAAAATATTATTTTTTTTCTACTATAGAAGTTATTTCTAATCCCGAAAAAATATTCTTCTACAAAGGAGTAAGTAAAAAATGTTCTACCTATAAAAACAACCATTTTCTCTTTTTTAACTAGTGTCAAGTAAGAGTGACAATATTTTTAGTTCATTAATTATATATTGTTAATTGTACAATATTTTTCTGAATGCATATTTGTTTTTATGGTCAACCTATTTCTATTTCTATCTGGTCATGTCATGGTTTCTTTTGCTTTGCTTCATATTGACATTTTTTTTTTTAACTTGTGCGTCATTGTTTTTAGTTGAAGTTTTTCTATGGACTTAGCGTCTCTTTGCGCCTCTATTTTCTTCATGTCTTGCTGATGATAAATACTCGCTTAACTAAATTTATTACGGTTTATAAAATATGACTATTCTAACATACTAAAGTATTTTGTAACCTAACCTTTAACTTTGTTATTACAATATAAAAGTCCTTAGAAAGTAAATTATAGAACAAAAGAGAGTGCTAGGAAGACTTAACAAGTGATATTGAATTATCGGTACTTTTTATTAGTTTTTATTGGAGCACAAAAAGACAAATTTTTAATGAGTCTATACCAATTTTTTATTATGGTTAGCAATGTTCTTAGTTCACGAGAACTATTATTTAGGACAAAAATATTTAATATTCACTTAGAAAATTATCACAAAGAGACAACTATTTTATTTTAAAAAAATATTATTCATTTATTCATTATCATAAATATCATTATTTATTTTATTTAAAATAATGTTGTGCTATCCAATTAGAGTGCCCGAGAATAGATATAAAATCAACAAGGGAGAGAAAAATAAAACCATGCCTTGTTAAGCTTTTACCTCAAAGTTTCAAGTTTTTTCACTCTCTCTCCATCACATCATTTTTTAGCTGTATGTATGGAATATTAAATGTAAGTACAAAAAATAACTAATTGTACAGTTTGGTTGTAAATCACGAGACGAATCTTTTGAGCCTAGTTAGGCCACGTTTGGACAATATTTGTCAAATACAAACGAAACACTACAGTTCTAAATTTTTTCAATCCTCTCAATCTAAACAAGGCGTAAGGGACTGTTTGGATAAGGAGATAGGGAATAGGATACGGAAAGAGAAATAAATGAACAATTTAAAATTAAATGAACATAAAAAATAAATGACTATAATGCAATAATACCCTTTAGGAAAGATAAGAAAAACCTATCTCAATCTCAATCCCACCTCATTTAAACATGCATTAAAAAAACTATTATTTGATGTTTATATATTAAAAATAAAAAATAAAATAAAAATAAATTAATAATTATAATTAAATAAGATATATAAAAAATAGACGGATAAAATAGAGTAGCATATCTATTCTACCCCTAGATCAAACGTCGCCTCATCAAAATAAAACGAAAACGGCCGCCAAAGAAGCCCTTGTTGTCGATGCAACCTGCCTCTCGTTCTGTCTGTCTCTCTCGCTCTCCTCTCGTTCTCGGATGACTGGTCGGCCGCCGCCGCCGCCCTAAGCCAGACGCTGAGGCTTTGGTTGATCTTTTCGCCGGCGACGAGCACCCACCAGGTACTCCTACCCCATCTCTTCCCTTCCCTTATGCTGTGCGAGGCTGAGCACTGGAACCCTAACCTAAAGCTATTTAGCCATTTGATTTGACAAGCCTCCTAACTTCGAAGTTTTCCCAGAAATTATTGGGTGTACATGTGTACACCCATGTCCCTTCACTGGATCCGCCCCTGACTTAACCTGATTCATCTTTCCTAGGTTCGGTAGGTTGAAATCCCTCGAGAACAATGGGGCGCACGGTGCTCTCCGATGAAGAAGGTATGTTTATTTTTTCGCGCTGATTTCTGCGGTCTGGGGTGTTCGGCGGTTTTCATGGTGATTTGTGTCCATTTGCTGATGGAAATTGGTGGTTTTCTTGGAACCCTAGAAGATGAGATCGAGGTTGACGAGGAGGAGGATCCACGGTCCTCACGGAGAGACAGGGACGATATGGATGAGCACGACGATGATGAAGATGAGGACGAAGGTCTGATTTTTCTCGCAATTTCAGAATTTCTTTATGGTGTTGACTCTCGCTTGCGCTGGTTGTGGCCTTGTGTAGTTTTCTCCATCAGGGAGTAGTTTTGCTTCCTTATTATTTATTCTAATAAATTCAATTTATTTTTATGCTTTGCTTTTGCTGTGGTTCCATTTCCACTCCTCTTTTTTTTAAAGTTTAAAATTATGACTTCTCCTGGGCCTTGTGAAGTAACAAGTGTAGAAATTTGTTTATGTGCAGAGGATGGTCAGGATGAATTTGAGAAGGATGACTTTATAGTGGATGACGAGGAAGAAGAAGTGGAAGGAGAGGAAGAGGAACAGAAGAGTGATGACGAGAGGCGAAAAAAAAAAAAAAAAAAAAGAAAAGGTACATGCATTTGTTCCTACTAGAAATAGATGTAAATCTATAATATACACTGTCCTGAAATGTAAGACATTTTACCCAGGGAATCAGAAGACTTCATGCTCGATGAGGATGACTACATGTTGCTCCAGGACAATAACATCACTGGCATCAGTCGCCCAAAGCCTGTATGTTTTTTTAGTTAAAGTTTGCTGTCCTGTCCCAATTTTCTTGGGTGTGTTTATGAAAACTGCTCCTTTTGTCTTCTTGGCAGGGAAATAAGTTTAAACGCTTGAAGAAGGCTGGAAGGGAATCTGAAATGGACGAGCAATCTGGTTTCTCAGATGGTGATGGAACAGGGAAGAAACGCACTGGCAAGGAGAGAGTCGAGTACAGTTTATTTGGTGACCATCAAGGTAGCACCAGATTTTTGATTTCCTTGTGTCTTTTTTTTAAATTATTCCAGGAAGTATCTGAAACTATTTTTCATATTAACTTCAATTTCCTCAGATGCTGCACCTTTTGAGGAGGACTTTGAGGATGATCAGCAGGCAGGGGAGGGTGAGGAGGAGGTTGGTGATGATGAAGATGAAATGGCAGACTTCATTGTGGAGGAAGATGAAATTGATGGGAATGGCCAAGTTGTTAGGTGTGGATCTTTGTCTTCCTATCTTTTGAACGCCTGGTTCAAGGTGTTGGCCTGGAATTATATCAGACTGTGTTCACTTCCAAGTAATTTGTACGATTTCTTATTTGTAGGAGGAAGAAGTTTAAAAAGAAGGTACCACGGCAAGCAGCAGGTGTATCGTCATCTGCTCTGCAAGAGGCACAAGACATATTTGGTGATGTTGATGAGCTGTTATTACTAAGAAAGCAAGAGCTTGAGAGGGAGGCTGCCAACTCCGGTGAGTTAAGAGGGGGGAGACTTGAAGATGAGTTTGAGCCATTTATTCTTGCAGAGAAGTATATGACAACAAAAGATGAACAAATAAAAGAAAATGATGTTCCAGAGAGAATGCAGGTATGTACTAAGTTAATTTGTTTTTTTTTTTATACATCTTGATTTAGTTTAAGAAGTCTTGATTTAGTTTAAGAAGTACATCTAATTTGTTTCTCTTTTGGCAGTTGTCTGAAGAGTTGACTGGGTATCCTCCAACGGATAAAACGATGATAGAGGAAGAGAGTTTATGGATACACAGCCACCTAACTGGTGATGGATTTCTGTCCTTTTTTTGGTAATGAGCATGTGAACAAGGATATTGACCAGAAGGACATTGTTAACGTTCTGACAATGTTGCATGTCAACAAATTTGAAGTATGCAAAATTATGCAAATTTGCTTGTTAATGGTCTCATTGTTATGCTTGCTTGTCTGAATTAGTTTCTGTTACCTGTCAGATTCCGTTCATTGCAATGTACAGAAAGGAGAGCTGTCCAACCCTATTGAAAAGTCTTGATTCTGATCAGGCTAACGAATCTGGTAGCCTTGATTCTGATCAGGCTAATGAATCTGGTGCATCCAAAATGAGGTGGCATAAGGTAATTATTATTATATTCTACGCTGAGTACTAGCCCTTCCTGTTGAACTTACCAACTATTTGCAATTACTAACACAAATCTGGTGTTTTCTGTAGTTGCTCTGGGCTGTTCAGACCTTAGACAGAAAGTGGCTACTTCTTCAGAAGCGCAAGGTTGCTTTACAGTTGTATTATGAGAAAAGATTTGATGATGAGAAACGACGGATAGATGATGTCACAAGGCAAGAACTTAACAGGCAACTTTATAATTCCATCATTGAAGCACTAAAGGATGCTAAATCTGAGAAAGAGGTGGAGGATGTTGATGCAAAATTCAATTTACATTTTCCTCCTGGTGAAGTAGAAGAAGAAGGCCAATTTAAACGTCCTAAAAGGAAATCCCTGTACAGCATCTGTCACAAGGCAGGGTTATGGGAGGTTGCCAACCAATTTGGGCGCAGTGCTGAGCAATTAGGCCACCATCTGACATTAACGAAGATACCTGTACGTGCAACCTACCCTTTTGCATATATTTTCATTCCATAGAAAATCGTTCTTGTATAGAAAATGATTTCAAGATTGACACCTCACATGCATATGTTTCTTTCAGGAAGCAGGCGAGCTTGAGAGCGGTAGACATTCTCCTGAGGAGGTTGCCTTAAATTTCACATGTGCAATGTTTGAAACACCACAAGATGTTCTTCGTGGCGCGAGACACATGGTAATAGACCCCACAGTCCAGATCTTTTTTTAGTACATTAAACTTAGTTGATCTAGGTTCGTTCCAGCTGATAACAGAATCCCATGCCCCCTGTTTCTTCTTTGTTCTCAGGCAGCAGTTGAGATAGGTTGTGAGCCAATTGTGAGAAAGCATGTTCGAGGCATCTTCATGAATAAAGCAGTCGTGTCAACAAGTCCCACACCTGAGGGAAATACAATCATAGATCCATATCATATGCTATCGGGTGTGAAGTGGTTGAGAGAGAAACCACTTAGCAAGTTTGTAGATGCACAGTGGCTTCTTATTCAGAAAGCAGAGGAAGAAAAGCTCCTCAAGGTTACTGTAAAATTGCCTGAAGATGCAAAGAAAAAACTCATGTCTGAAGCACGTGAGAATTATCTAAGTGATTGTGTCAGCAAGTCTGCACAATTATGGGATGAGCAACGGAAGATGATACTGGATGATGCCTTCTTCAATTTCCTTCTTCCGTCAATGGAAAAGGAAGCTCGATCACTGTTGACGGCAAAAGCCAAACATTGGCTTCATATGGAATATGGGAAACAGTTGTGGAACAAGGTTACTGTTGCTCCTTGGAAGAAGAAAGATGCAGAGAAGAAGGACGCTGACATTGATTTGGATGATGAATCAGAGTTGAGAGTTATGGCCTGCTGCTGGGGTCCTGGGAAGCCAGCAACCACCTTTGTAATGTTAGACTCCTCAGGAGAATTGGTTGATGTTCTATATGCGGGCTCTATCAGTAACAGGTCTCAAGGTGTCGCTGAGCAGCAGCGGAAGAAGAATGACCAGTCTCGAGTCTTAAAGTTTATGACTGAACATCAACCACATGTTGTGTGTGTAGGGGCATCAAACTACAATTGCAGACAACTCAAGGATGATATTTATGAGGTATATTATTCTGTCTTATGTGTTGGTTGTAAATACATAGCCACAGTAGATCAAGCAAGTACTGTGTTTTCTTTTAGAATTATAGTTTGCACCTGCACAAATGTCTTAATTGGTCGCGGACTGATAGGCTTAATATTATCATACCTGTCTACAATCTTTCCATTATATGTTCTACAATCAACATTTGCAGAGGATTTGTTGCATCTGAGTTCACTATGCTTGTAGAACGGCTTATAAGATTAGCACTGCACACAGTTGTTTTTTTTTAATTCTGAATTTGTTGGCAATCTACTGAGTTTGTCGGCTGCTCCAATCTTGTTCCTTAGATGCAGCAGGCAACCCATTAGGTTTTACGAATTGTATTGGGTTCAAGTGCTGGGATCCTCAAATTTACTTGACAATGTGCCCATGTTTTTGCCTTCTCTTAGTCTCGGTTTGGCTTTCTTTGATTTTTAGGAGAGACATTACATTCTTGTTTGTTCGTTTTGGCTTTGTAATGGTGGGAGTCCAACTGTATTTAGGGCCGTTTGCTTCAGCTTTTATTTGGCTTCTGCTGGCCAAAAGCCAGAAGCTGAAACAAACAGCCTAGCTGTTGAATTGGCTTTTGAAAACCTGGCTTCTGAGGAAATGAACTAAAAGATGAAAAGCACCTTGAGAGCAGCTTTTCTGGCTGAGAAGCTAAAAAATTATTACAAAAAACCAACAGCCAGAAGTCAGAAACAGCAGCCAGAAGACAAATTAATATTGGGCTCAACTGCTGGGTTTCTCGAGTTATTTGTTTGTGCTTCTGCTATCTGCTTTCTGCTTTCTGCTAGCCTTTCACTATGAACATACTTCTTCGGAGTTTGGAAGTTTATTTTAGCTTGAGTTTTGTTGATTTTTGTCTTTCACTTTTGTTATTCGTTTGTGCCTTTATTATGGTGGGACCCAACCTGTATTTACTGATCTAACTTATTGTATACATTGCATATAGCAGTAGAAAGTTTTGACTTTATATTGATGACATGATTACTGTTTATTTTGTACTTATTTTTTTCCTTGACAATGTAACAAATGCTGCCAGATGACATATGCAAACATGTATGGTTGTACATGATTGCATCTTGTCTATATGGCTTCACATTTGTAGTGAGGGATGCAGTTGCTATAGATGTGAACATGTTTCCAGTACTTGCAACTGTATATATATATATATATATATATATATATATATATATATATATATAGCTTATGTTAACTTTGCTTAATTTTAAACTGACATTTATCCTTGTGATAGGTTATTTTTAAAATTGTAGAGGACCATCAAAGAGACCTTAACTCACAGATGGAAAATTTTAGCATTGTCTATGGTGACGAGTCTGTGCCTCGTTTGTGCGAGAATTCTCGAATATCTTCAGATCAGCTTCCTGGGCAGTCAGGTATAGTAGCAACATGGTGATTTACTGTTCTCTCTTCTGCTCGGTACCTTACAAACAGCTGTTTTCTCTTCGTGTCTCATTGACTGTACAGGTATTGTGAAGCGGGCTGTTGCACTTGGACGTTACCTTCAGAATCCATTGTCGATGATTGCAACACTGTGTGGACCTGGGAAAGAGATACTTTCCTGGAAACTGCACCCACTGGAACAGTTCCTGACTCCTGATGAGAAGTATGAAGTTGTTGAGCAAGTAATGGTTGATGCAACAAATCAGACTGGTTTTGATGTTAATCTTGCTGCTAGCCATGAGTGGCATTTTTCTACTCTACAATTTGTTGCTGGTTTGGGTCCACGCAAAGCGTCAGCTTTGCAGAAAGATCTGGTAAGAGAGGGATCCATTTTTAGTCGCAAGGAGCTTGTCAAACCTCTAGGCAGGAAAGTGTTCATGAATGCTTCTGGGTTTTTTAAAAAGCGACGGAGTGGCGCTGCTGCAGCCAGTGCTCAACTCATTGATTTGCTCGAGGATACAAGGATCCATCCTGAATCATATGTATTAGCAAAAAATTTGGCTAAGGATGTCTATGCTGAGGATGCACAACATGAAATGAATGAGATCGATGATGACGAGCAAGAGATGGCGATTGAGTATGTTAGAGCAAACCCAAAAATGCTTAAGAAACTTGATCTAAACGAATATATTAAGAGCATTTCGGAAGAATACCGTAAATTGGAAACTCTGTCTGATATAAAGAAAGAGCTGCAGTGTGGTTTTTCAGATTGGAGGACCCCCTATACTGAGCCAAGCCCAGAAGAGGAATTCTGGATGCTTTCTGGTGAAACTGAGGATACCATATCTGAGGGAAGGATTGTTCAAGTAACTGTTCGTAATATACAAGAGAACAAAATAATTTGCACCTTTGATTCTGGTTTGAAAGCCATAGTTATGGCAGACAATTATTCTGATGAGGGTTTTGATCCAGAATCATCACAGTTACGTGAAGGCGATGTATTAACTGGTAAAATTCGAAATGTGAACACAAATAGATTCATGGTTTACCTAACGTGCAAGGCTAGTGAGATGAGGAGAAGGCCATTCTCCAGAGGTGAGAAGGATCCTTACTATCATGAGCAAGATATGACCTCACAAACTGTAGAAGATAAGGCTCGGAAACAAAAGGAACTTGCAAAGAAGCATTTCAAGCCCCGAATGATTGTTCATCCTCATTTTCAGAACCTGACAGCTGAAGAAGCCATGCAGGTTTGCTGCCTTCTTAGACTCAATTTGTGCGCTTTGCATCTCCTCTTATGGTAAGGTACGGCAGTCTTTATCTAAACTATTCTCTTGAAACAGTTTTTGTCAGATAAAGAGCCTGGTGAGAAGGTGATCCGGCCAAGTTCCAGGGGACCATCATTTTTGACACTTACCCTGAAAATTTTTGATGGCGTTTATGCACACAAGGAGATAACTGAAAGTGGAAAGGATCACAAAGATATCACAAGTTTGCTTCGCCTTGGGAAAACACTAACAATTGATAATGAAACTTTTGAAGACCTCGATGAGGTTGTTGCACCTGATATATACACCTGCTCTCTTCTCACCTGTGTTCTGTCAGCTTTGGTTCTCTGGTTCCATTTTGCTTTAGTTAGATTGCTAATCTTTCATTTTGTGCTATCTGGGCCTTCCTCTAATTTTCATTTATTATACAGGTTATTGACAGATATGTGGACCCATTGGTAGGACACCTGAAGAGCATGCTCTCTTATCGCAAATTCAGAAAGGGTTTGAAAAATGAGGTTGATGAGATGCTAAGGGCAGAGAAAGCAGAGAACCCTATGAGAATAGTGTATAGTTTTGGCATATCTCACGAACATCCTGGCACCTTTATATTGTCATATATTAGGAGTACAAATCCACATCATGAGTATATCGGGTTATACCCGAAGGGCTTCAGATTCAGGAAGAGAGACTTTGACAACATTGACCGCCTTGTGTCCTATTTCCAGAAGAATATTGATAAACCACCACCTGATGCTGGACCATCAATGCGAAATGTTGCTGCAATGGTACCTATGAAAAACTCAGCTTGGGGTTCTGGTAGTAGTGGTGGGGATGCAAATGGTGGTTGGAGGGGAGATGGTAGTAATGATAGGGACAAACCTTTCTCTGGCAGATCAGGTCAGTTATTAATGTGCTTTCGATGTTGATAAATTTATATAATATTTTCACCAACTACTGGATTGTTATTGTTCTCATGGTCCGTTAGTGTCTGTTGAAGATAGTATTTGCATTCTTGTGGTGAATTCCCATGCGACCTTTTGCTGTATGAGTTAAAAGCCATTTCTGAAATGGGTGACATTCATTTGGTTCTTCAGAAACTAGCCAGTTTTTGTTGTCTTTGTCTGAATTAATTATATTTCTTTCTGTTTTCTGTAACTTGATATTTTGCTTCCTAGATTGTCAACATGTTGCAGTGTTTTCTTTTTTACCAATATCTTCTAGTCCAGCTGTGTCTGGTATAGCTGAGATTTTACCACTGGTTTTTGACAAACGCTTGTGATCTGACTTGTACATTGTTGATACGTTAATAGACCCTTATATGTGAGCATTATTTATGCGCCTTTTTTTCCCTAAAACAGGAGGGAGGTTTGATTCAAGGAATAGCTCTGGTGGCCGTGGACGGGGACGTGGGCGTGGCCGGGTTAACTTTGGCAGTGACGATAATGGTGGTGGAGGTTGGAATGGAGGTGGTGGAGGTGGCAACAGTGGAGGGTGGACCGATAACATTGGCAGCGGCGGAGGCGGATGGGGCACAGGTGGCAGTGGTGGCTCTTCCTGGGGTGGTGGTGGTGGTACTGGTGGAGGATCTGATGCTGCTGGCTGGGGTGGAGCTGGCGATGACAGTGCTGGTGGCGGAAATGGAGCCTGGGGAGCAGCTGCTGGTGGCTCTAATGACTCAGGATGGGGTAGCGCCAAAAAGGCCGTCCCAGCACAGGATGGTGGAAGCGGCTGGGGATCTGGCGGCGGCAGTGGCTGGTGACTGTGCTGTGTACTGCGTTGTAGTTCAGACGACACTAGATGAAAATTGTTTCCTCGTTTTTAACTCTTGTCCAATCTGTGGATGGGAGAAAACTGGCACTTATCTGTGAGTCAGTCTTGCAGCTGGTGCAAGGCTGCGGATGTTGCATTGCGAAAACTGGCACTTATCTGTGAGTCAGTCTTGCAGCTGCTGCAAGGCTGCGGATGTTGCATTGCGAACAACGTTATGTTTCAATGCATATGTACATAAATCTAATATATTTGGTCACGGTTCCCTGCTACGAATTTGATCCTGGTGCCTCATCGTTAAGGCTATCCGCAATTTGTGTTCGTAACAGGTCATATTTTGTTTCTGTAAATTTGTATAACCCAGCTTGGTCAGAATCTTGCAAGTGTTTCAATGTTTGGAGTCCATCCTAATGCCTCGCTTTGTGGTCGTCCTGCAATGGTGGTATTGATAGTCGTCCTGTTCGCCTATCTTATAAATTAGGTTTATCAGTCGTTCGAACAGTATTTTCTTCTTATAGCAAAACAACTGGCTTTCTTATCAGCCGTCTTAAATGACCAGCTGAACACCTAACCGGTTTTTTTATCAGCCGTCTTATATGACCAGCTGAACATCCTAAGTGTCATCTGCCAGGTCTGATGCTGAAACAGGCGCTAGACTGCTGGTGTTGAAATGTCGAAAAAATTGGCAAGACATGGGTCAAAAAGGTCACATTCCCCTGTCGGTTCTTTTGATAGGGCCTTTGAAGAAACCTCCCACAAATTGGCGCGATAATGTAATGGACACGCGTCGTTTCCATTGCTATGGCCTTTGTAGAAACTTTCCACAAATTTTGCTAGGACCAAAATTTCGTGAAATACTGAAACACTAGCATTTCTCTATATGTCAGAAGAAACATTTTGGGCAGCAAAATCCGGGGAGGTGGCATTTTTTTTTTTTTTGGCATTCGATGGTCTTCAACACGCCACTGTTGTCTCCGCAAATGGTTGATCGTAGTACTACTCTCTTCATCTCAATCTATAAGACGTTTGACTTTTTTAGCTTCAAGTTTAACTATTCGTCTTATTTAAAAAATTATTCAAAATATCATTTCTTTTGTTGAGGCATGCTTTATCAATAGAAGTTCTTTAAAAATAACTTAAATTTGATTGTTTTTGTGCAAATTTTTTGAATAACATGAATAGTCAAAGCTGGAGTAAAAAAAGGCTAACGTCTTATAATTTTAGATGGAGAAAGTACTTGTTATAAAGAACTGATAAAGATTAGGAAGCATTCTTAGCTCCCACAGAGATCTCCTAACTCTCCCCTTCTTCATCTTCCTTGTGCTTGTGGGATGCGTTCCTTCGGGTGCCAGCGAAGCAATGGAGAGAGCTACTCCCTCCATCCCACAAATAAACGCTCTTATTTAACTTCTCGCGAATTATGTTTGACCGTTTGTCTTATTTAAAAATTTTTAATAAATATTATTTGTTTTATTATGATTTATTTTATCATTAGACATATTTTCATAATAATTTATTTACTTTGTTATTTATATAAAAAATTAAATAAGATAAATGGTCAAATAAGAACTATAAAAATTAAAGAAGTGCATTTATTTGTGCGAGGGAGTACTCCTCAGCTCCACGGACACCTCCATCATTGTTGTCTTCGACATGTACTTTTGACCCTGGAATAATGCGCACAGGACCGTTGGTGTGGAGTGTAGACCAAAAAACTTGACCCGGGCCAAACCTGAACTCAATGGGCCTGTCATGTCACACACCAAAATTGTGGGCCTGTTTAGACGTTTACACGCTATAGGTATTTTTTTTTTTTAATCTCCTCATCCACGTATTTTATTTCACTTGCTTGTTCACTGACCATCTTCATCGAGTTCACCGACGTACCTTCAACCTTCCTCCTCTTCAAATCAACCATTTTTTATCTACAAAATTGGTTACAGATCAAACCATGGAGAATCAGTAGGATCTTTATTCTTTTTTTCGTTATATTTTAGTCATCTATTCCTCAGACCTCATATCCTAGTATCCTAACTGTTCATTTTTTTTTCTTTCACTATCCTATCGCTCATATTCTAGTATCCAAACGCCACATGATTTTTTTAGTGGAGTGATTTTAGCTGGGAAATAAGACCCAGGCCCAGACCCTGACCGCGCCGCGCCCTCACGGGCTCACGACAGCTTCCCTTCCGCTTCCTCAGAACCTTCTAGGCACGGACATAAGAACCCGGCCGCCAGCCGCAGCATCCGTGGGCGAAGGCTAGTAGGCAGGCTCAGGTTCCAGGGGCGAGCGGCCTTGCTCGCCCGGTATGGACCAGAGGAAGGCCATCTTCCGCGCCAAGCTCCGCGAGACCAAGGAGAAGCAGCAGCGCCGCATCGACCCCGCGCTCGTCAGGTCCTCCTCCTTCGACTCTCTGTCTCGATCCGTGCCTTCGATTTGGTCCTCGATTATCTTTCGGAATCCAGCCGCTAAGTTCGTTCAGTGGTTGGGATACAAGGTGTAACCCTAGGGCATTTCGATGAACAGCCGGCACGAATTCGCGCTATTGGTGCGCAGAAACTAGGCTTTCTTTTTGTTTCTGTTTTTTTCTCTAACCAGTATACACTATTTTCTAGTCACAGAATGGCTCTTGGTTTGCTGAATTAATTTTTGGTACTATCATGTTGAACTCTTCTTTCACATTGCGTAGCTGTATTGTTTTTCTCCCCGACGATAGCGTGGTTTGTGATATCGAAATTTTAGCTCGAGTGATTCCGGGATCCTGCATCTGTGCATCATTTAGTTATTATTCTGCAAAGGCTGTCATAGATCTTGTGAGAATAATAAGACCACAAGTAGTCGACCTGAGTTTTTAACTACAAACTGTAAATGTATTTCAAATTGCACTCAGAGTGATGAGAGAATCAGGTTCTTACGAGACACCAAATTGACATATTAAAGTTCCATAATCTTATGCAGGTATAACGAATTTGACCAGCCCATATGCAGAGTATGCAATATTACGCTCAAGTCTGAAGCACTATGGCCTGCACACCAAGTGTCACGGAAACATCACGAGGTAAGATTGTAAGAAAGCTTCGCCTGTGTTCATTGATTTAGGCTTTGAGTCAGTGTTTTTGTCTGCTTGTTAAAAAAAACCACCCAACTGAATATTTTACTGCAGCAATAAACAATACATTACTGTGCAATCTTATCCTATATAAAACTAAGTCTTGTGGATTACGTCATTTTTTTTTAAAAAAAATATTAGATAAAGCAATATGTAACAAAACCATACATGGTGGTTCTGCCGCTTTTTGCTAGTTCCATATGAAACTGAACAGTATCACCCTTTTCAAATTTAGTTTCTGCTTAGTATCACATAGTGTACATTTGATCAGAGCTGCATGCACATGATTTCTATGTTGACTTAATTAATTAATTAAGTATTTCTGTGTTGACATTATTAATTAAATATACTTTAACTGCTCCGAGAATAGGCTTATGGTTTATGAAATCACGTTGATATACTGCATTCAAAGTGTATTTGCTCTTGAAGTTGAAGGTGCGTCTTTTTCTTATTACTTCTGAATTGAGCCTGTATTTTGATTACAGGCAAAAGCCGCTGCCGCTGCTAAGGCTGCAACAGGCGCAGGATCTAGAGGCAACAATGCCAAGCAAGAGCAACCATTGGAGTCTCAGAAACAAAAATCTTCCACACTACCTACCAATTTTTTTGATAATCAGGGCACTAAAAGGCAAAGTGATGGTGAGAATACCTGATGACCTCCCTTGCTCCACATAGTGTAAAATCAACTGGGTCTGTTGTATTGCTCGAGGCATTTGCATATATTATTTTACATTTCATGTTTCCGTTATGTATGTCCAATGAATTATCATAATCATAGAAATAAACATTTCTTATTTTGCTTTTGAGCTTAAATTTGATTCCTCTTTTTGTGCTGCCACTTGTCCATTGTTTGCCTTCCCTCTATGTATTGCTCCTCTGGCATTGCCCTCAGATACCATGTTTCTGTAGAGTTGTGCAGTATGACCTATTTCAATTTTAGTCTCAAATGAACCATCTGTATTAAATTCTTGTTTTCATCTTCTCTTATTTAAATATACATACATATCAGTCTGCCATTGTGTTAACTGTTAAATCAAACATGGCGTAGGATTTTAATACACCATGCAGTTGTCTTAGAATGTTTTACCTACAATGTCTAAGTATAATGTTTTAGTTATTCTGTTTTCTGTACATTTTTTCATATTAATGTCTAATGCACATGTGCTTCTTGTATAACTTTCTACCTGTAAAATGGCTATTTGTTAGCGTCCCTAGTAAACTCAACAGTTTTGTGAGCATCGATGCCCTGATATAACAACTTTTATTTCTAGATACTGGTTCTGAGGGAAGATCTGTGCGCCATGAAGTTGCTGTTATTCAACCGAAGACCATAGGAGCAAGCACTGATAAATCATCTGTTAGGACGGATCAAATGTCAAAGAAAGGGAGTCAAACCAGTGTGAAAGGAATCCTTCCAGGGAATTTTTTTGACTATGGAGAAGATGAAGCTCCAGCTCCTGTCCCACAAGAGCTTAGTACATCTCAAAATGTTGTCAGTTCCATTCACACGAAGGTGAAAGGTGTCCCTGATAGCTTCTTCGATCACAACAAAACTGGCAGTGGCATGCAACCCAATGAACCGAGTTCAGAAACTGCTCAAGTAAAGGGATGGATCGTTGCCTGAAGGTTTTTTTGATAACAAGGATGCAGATCTCCGTGCGTGGTATCCAACCTCAAAAAGTTGACATGAAGTAAGTTTTTTGGCTAACAAGGATTATGTTCAGATAACTTGCTTGGGACAAAAAGGCTTTGTTGTTGTTGTTGTTGTTGTATTCAACCTCAAAAAGTTGACATGAAGTATCTTTTTGCCAGACCTACCTGTTTGTCATAACTTGCATTTGGCAAAAGTTGTTGTTTTTGTGGCTTTTCTGTTTTTGAGTTTGTGGACAAAAGGACCATCTTGTTGTTGTTCAGACCTACCTTTTTTTTGACTTTGAGATCTTTATTTATCCTACCTTTTGTTGTCATTTTATTGTATTTTGGCTTTTGTTCTGTTTGTCATGTTTTGGCATTTTCCATTCTGACCTATAGTTTGTCATGTATAGTCAGGATTTGGAATTTTGGATTTCATGTTTTATTGTCATGCCAATCATTAAAAATATTGTACAGTGTCAGCATTTGGAGTTCCAATAGTGTTTGATCTCTTAAGGTTTTGGTCAACTTCTTTATTGTCATTTCCACGAATGAGTTTGATTTCATTTTATTGTCATTTCCACGTATCTGTCAAGTTCAAAATCTGCAGTAATCTACAGTCAGTAAATGTTATCTGCTGTCTGTACACTGACATTATCATGCCAATTCATTAAAAATATTGTGCAGTGATGCGTACAAAGAATTTGAGAAGGAAATTCAGGAGGATTTACAGGAAGTTGATGACCGCCTTGAAGAAGAAGAGGTTAGGCTAACTTGTATTCTACATTATATGCTAATAACAGTGAAAAAAGATATTTGCCTACCCATTGCCAATGTTAGTTCCAGACTTCTGATACTAGCAAACTTTTCTTTTTTTTGATGTAGATTGATGCTGCTGCTGAGAGGGAGGAGTACTTGACTCTAGAGCAACAGTAAGATACTTCTCCACATCCTGTTATATTTTGAAAAACATGTGTAGCAAAGTGAAGGTTTTTACCGTGGCCATCCTTTTATTTCTACACAGGCAGTACAGGCAGAAAGTTGATATGTTGAAGAAACAGCTACTAGAGTCGAAAAGCCGCCCGTACTGCTAAAGTAAATAGCAAACCTATCGGTCTGGACATGGAGTCCAGCAGTGACTCATCGAGTGATGAAGAGGATGACAACACAGATTTTGCTGTTGACTGGAGAGCACAACATCTGAAATGATGGAAGCATTTTTTACCTGGTGTGGTATCTTGGAAACATGGAAACTTTAGCATCCAAGCATTGTCGAGAATTCTGCCCCAGTTTCTTCAGGCTTTTTACATGAAGAAAACACTGTAGTTTTACATCTTTCCTCTCCCACAAGTAGCAACCAATTACCATCATTCTGTGTAGCACCCATTGGCAATTGTATACACTGGAGTTCTGAGTCTTCTGACTACCTGAACCGACTGCGAATCCCTTAACTGATTGAACCTCTTAGTCTGACCAACTGTTTAACTTGTTCCAAGAAATTTTACACGTTGTTTCCGATTTTGTACAATAGGAGTGCATGTTAAGCAAGCTATCTGCCTCTAGATCACGATCCAGTCAGATTTGCTCGTGTATTTCAATCTTTTGCTGCCGTCGCGAGGATATGGATATCTGACCTCAATTGATTGATTGTTGGATGGTTGAAGGGACGCCTCCGCGGCTCCGCCTGTGCAGACAGACCCCTTGTGGATGCTTCAACGCTTGTGCTACCACATAGTACGGGGCTTGTGTCTATCTAATGCTCCTTTCTCTGAGTTACTAACCAAGTGACTGGCCTTGTTTTGAAAGAAAAAAAACGACGTAAGCACGGACGGAGCGAGAAAATACAAATGATGATGATAGCTAAGTGCTTCTAGATGAGTTTTTAAAGGGGGTAAAATCAAATATGTCATTTAATTACACGGTAATTTTTGTGATCATAATAAGAGAGTTGACGGCATAGGGAGTGTTACCCCTCCCTCCCTATGCCTATATAAAAAAAATTTGTGTTTAGTTTTTTTTTTCTTTTGGTCTTTACGTTGATCCAATACCTATATAGAAATAAATAACATAGTATGAGTTTCAAATCAAAACAAAAAAATAAGGGAAAATAAATGAATTGTCGCATTGATTTAGAACTATTGGCTGGGTACTATCTCGCGTCCCGTTGGAAGGCGCCCACGCGGCTACGAAGCAAGCTGATGTCTAAAACTGATCAGGTCTGTTGCGACTATGATTTTTTAGGGTGACTGCGACTGTAAAATTTGTGCTTCAAAGATCCACCATATACACATGAAGAATGACACTCAAATATTGACCGGTATGAACTATTAGGCTGCCAAAATATCATGATGTTAAGATCACGTGGAACAAATTTCATGGCCTATTTGAAAATTTTCCATAGAAGAAGAACCAATCAAGGGGAAATGGGATGCCGTTTGACGTCTCATGCTCACCTCTAGGCATTTGAGAAATGGCAAATGATAAAGGATAAGCTGTCAAGGCCATTATACCAAATGATAATCGTTTGAACTTTCAATTCAGATGACGTAGGAAAACTAGGTCCAGACTGTTCGTCTTTCTTGTCAGGTTTGTCATCTGCTTATTGTATTTGGACCGCTGTTGGTCGCATGAATTTTTTTTCATTCTTTTTTTTTTTGGCGATGTTTGACAGACACACGTACACGTTCCTTTCACCCACCAATCCCGATAACTAGCTGCACACATATGACATATATAGAGAGTAAAGAAACACCAGTTGGTGCTGTCTGGTTTGCAAATGTAAACGCAAATGGTAACGAAATGGAAATGCACTGAGACCAGACCATAAACGAAGTATCAAATCACCTTCGAAAAAAAAAAAGAAGTATCAAATCACGGTCTTTGTTTGGTTCTGGTTGGTACCGCGATCGCAATTGCTTTTGATCACTCTCACTGGGTGCTGCCAATTGCGGGACTTGTTTTCTGAAGGGCTGAAACAAACGTGTGACAACGCAACTGGTTACCCGTGTAATCAAGTCCCGTTACGTTTCTCCCAACCAAACGCCATGTTTAGTCTGGTCAATGGATTGGGTGCGAGAGCTCCTGTAAAATTACGTCAGGAGATGCCACCTGCCAAAATAATTCATAGACCTCTTCCAGGAAGCAAAAGTAAAATAATCAACGGATGGTGCTGGAAACAGTATCACCTTGTTTTTAATCATGCAATAGCAAATGAAAATGAAAGTCCGAACCAGTACAGGAGTGTTCTTTTTTTTTTTAGAATTCGTACAGCGATCACAACATGTTTGATGTTTCTGTGTGATTTTGCAAGTGCTTACAGCAAATTATAACGAGATTAAATTTTCTGAAACTGATAGCGATGAAGATGTAGATGTCAATACCTAATATTTGTGGCCCACACAAATCCTAGATACACGAAACTAGAAAACATTTGGTCCAGCTTGCATCGAGCGAGTCACGCAGCTAGGTGCTACAGCACCAGTTCTTTTTTTTTTTTACTCACAAATATAGCCAGGTCTCATATAAAGCGAATAAACATTCTATTTTCATTTTTTTTTCTAACGCTTAAAGAGACAACTTGTAGCCCTAGATAATAGACACAGACATATACCATTTTGGATAGTCCTGAAAGAGAGCCAATTGCAAAATTTATACAGCTGAAAAGCGATGCACAACTGCACAAGAGGAAGCAGAGCACTGATAGGCAACCGACAACAATAGTTTCTCAGGCGACATAACAAAGAGACAAAGACCAATAATGCCTGGAGGGGTACTGGTGCCATAATTATGCTGCAGAAACAGTTCAAGAAAAAACTTCTAGTTTCAACCATTTAAAGTTTACAACAGTACCAGTTGTCGAAGGTAAATCATCGCTGGGGAACCATGTCCAATAAAAATCTTTCCCCTGTGTCATGTTTCATATTTGGCTCAGAAGGAATCAGCTGGAATGCAATGGCCAGGGCCAACCTGTTTGGAGTAAACAGAACACTGCGGTGATGCCTCTCCAGATGGCCAGATTACATAACATCACCATCAGTAGTATGCCAAGCTAGAAAGTTGCAGCTACTAGCTCTTCGGTTCCTTTCACATACACACACAAAAATCTAACCAGTTTCTTAAGAATATTTTTAGCTCCAGTTTTTGCTCTTTGCATAAATCCTCTGAACATTAAACATTTGCATCGTTAAAAAAAATCTACCCTTCCATGGACAACATGGGTCTGAAACTCTGAATATTTTATTATTCTCTCCTTTTTTTTCATACTACACAGAAGGGTTTACCAACCAGTAACTGAAACCTACACAGCTCCACAAAGATTCTGCAAGACTTCATGCATGATACATCCGCTGAGCTGCAGACAGAATCCAGAGAAACAAGGCTGTAGTAGTCAGATAACTCCATAGCAGTCTGAAAGCAGGCATGTAGTAAATCCAAGTGAAGTTCTGAAGATCTTGAAGTACTCAAGATCTTGAAGCAGTACTGCAGTGGTATCAGTGAAGTTCTGAAGTAGTAGTAGGTATAAATAGCAACAGAAGTTCTTTCAGAGCAGACCAGTGCAGAATGACAATAAACCTTGGCTTGAGGAGATCATATCTTTCTCTTTGCAGCAGAATCCTGACAGCTGGTCATCTACTAAAAATCCAAGTTGGTTCAGACAGTACTGAAAGCTCAACACAGTATGCACACCACAACCTTGCCAAATGATTAGGCCCGTGGTATTTCAGAAGAAACTGGGCAAAAAATATCCTCAATGTTCTGCAGAATGAACAAAGAATTTGAGAATTTCGTAGCTGTTGTCTAATAATTGCAGAAAATAAAAATGCTTTGTGCCCACAGAAATGAGTTTTCAGATGTAAACCGAATTCGTTGCATTTTATATTAATAGTTTAATATAATTTCAGCTAAGTACAAACAAACTCCAAATCAGAAGTCAAGTGCACTTCATTGACATACCTGCAGTACAGTATTGCATTTTCGATTTCTTCAGTGCTCATATAGTCATATGTAAGTATTCTGTACCCTATATACACACTGAACACCAGCACAAGAAGCATAAATCACAGTGAAGATAGTTCTGTTCATTATCAGTTCCTCATTCTTTTTAATTCCATGAAAAACTGATCTTTCAAGCAAGCCCAAAGAAACTCGCAGAGGCCCCAAAACTGCCAATCGTGCAATCACGCTCATTCAGCCAGAGGATCAGAACTCACGAAGCTTGCAACATCCATGGAATGATGCAAACCTTCTGGAACATCAATTTGCCGTGACATCCCTCCCCCTCCATCGATCCTGCAGTCCGCAACTGCTGGTCTTGAGCTCTCCTCCCAGCCACCTCCTACCTCCGAGTTGCCATTGAAGCACAGAGCTGGATCAGCACACGCCACAGAGCCCACACTGCATGGCTTCTGAAACGGGAGCGCGCCGACCTCGGCGTCGATCTTGCCACGGACATCGAGCAGGAGGCTCCTGAGCCTCACCACCTCTGCCTCCAGAGCTGCCTGGCCCTGCAGCCGCCTCAGGAGCTGCTGGTTGGTGGCGCGGAGCTTCTTGACCTCCTCTTCCAAGAAGGCCGCGTGCGCCTTCTTCTTCTCCCGGTACTTGCGCACAGCTTCCCTGTTCCCCAGAGGTTTCCGCGGCTTGGTCGAGTCCTCCCTGGCGTCGTCGTCCTCCCCGCCGCTGCCGAGGACCTGGGTGTGCGTGTGCAGGCACGTGTGGGTGTGCATGGCGGCCGAGGGGCCGGGAGGGTTGCAGCTGTGCGTGTGGGTGCAGGTCGTCGTGGCGCTGTTGAAGAACTCGTCGAAGCTGTCAGGCATCTCCGGGTGGGAGAAGAGCAATTGACAGGGGAGGTCGGCTCCATCGTCCATTGTGGCAGAGAATGTGCCGAGAACAGATTTCTCCTCCTGTGAAAGATGCCCGAAAAGAGAGAGGGAGGTGAAGGAATCAAGAACTTGTTTAAAGGATGCTCCTTGAAGCTTCAACAAGAACTGAATTTCTGAGCAGCGATTGCTGGCTGTGGGCAAACTGTCGGATCACAGATGAAACTAACTTGCAGGTGCAGGGCAGCAGACCTCACCAATGAACAATAGAGCCCAGGAGCATTCGAGAGAGGACAACAGACTCCAGCAAGAAATGGTGAGCTGCTCGAATTGGGTGAAAGCAATTCACAAGATGGTAGAGGCTGGAAGAGTGAGGACGGGAAAACCACGCCGGATCAACGTGGGCTGTATCGGTAGACTAGCCGGAAAAGCAGGATTCCGGCATCAGAACCTCGGGTCGGCGAGACGATATGGAATCGACGGTAGGGCAGGCGACAGGTCTCTCTCGCTCCCTCACCGCCGAGCTACCTCTAGCGGGGGGGAAACTAACTTTCTAGTTTCTACCTCCCCTTTCTCTCCTCTCCTCCCCTCTTTTCGCCTTTCTCGGCTTCTTTCTTGATCGCCTCGCCACCGATCTTTTTTGTTCGGTGACGTCCGATCCAGTGCTTTGCGTTTTACGGCGATTGGAGGAGAGGAGAATCCTGGAAAGGGACGGTGTTTTGTGTTGTGGAGGAGGAGAAGGACGCCGACGTGATTGGATGAGTGGTAGGGGTGGAGGAGACGGAGGGAGGGGCGACGATCCCAAGTTCTTGCTCCTGGGAGGTTTTTGTTCGCTCATCACAATGATCGAATCTTTTTGCTTGCGGTTGCGGTGGCCTGCCACTTGGCCTGGTATTTGTCTTCCAGTTGGACTTTTTTGCCCCTTAAGATATTGTTTGCCTAGTTGACTATGAAGTTCATCGTTATTTGTTTTTGTTTAAGAGCGTCACCATTTGTTTATATAAATAATATATGCAAGCAGCAAAAGATTGGTACGGTTGTTGTATTATTACTTTATTATTAAAACTACTACTACCGTAGAACAAGGAGAATTTTATTAGAACTATTCTCTCCCTCTAGGAAAGAATGCAACCATAGGTTGCGTATCGATAGAGGAAGTTTATGATTAACTAAATTTATAGACTCTAAATTAATTTATTATAAAAATATATTTTATAATGAATTTAAAATTATTTATTTAATAATATATTGATATTTTTTTATCTGTAATTAATCAAACTTATAAAATATTAAAGTATGTTATTATGTTAGAATTCCTAGACAGAGGAAGTACCGTAAAACAAGGAGAATTTGATATTTGGTCTATTAGCTTTCGCCATAAAACTTCAGCATACAGGTGCTGTTTAATAGCTCGGTTAATAATTAAAAAATAAAATAACGAACAGGGCACGTTGCATTCAAAGTCCCATCCAATGTGCGCAAAATCAGGGAATGCCCCGACCGTCCACTCTGTTCTTAGATAGAAGAATATTGTCCTCTTCTACACCCACGTATCCCACGCTCTTTCTCCTCTTCTCCGATCTTGCCCTTAATTACCGTTTTCATGTATGCAAGTTAGTGATTGATCAGAGTTAGCTGATGAAGGTCCTTTTTACACGTTCCTCAAGTCTGAACACATACATACACACGTTACCATTGCATTGCAGCACCATGCTTGGCAGCGCAGCCGACGCTGCGAACAGCGAACCCCCTGCCGCCGACGGAGACGGAGCCTCCCTCGCGGTTCCCTGTCCCGGACTCCCGGTGCGCCCAGGCGGCCGCTCGTCTCCTGCGGTTGGCTGTGCCGGCCTTGCCTGCCGTGGCGCGCCATCACGTGCAAGCAGTGGCCAATCAGAGCCCGTCAAGTTTTGGTTTTGTGATTTGTGCATAGTGCATAGGTGATGGGTCTGAAAAATAGCTAAGAAACTTCCAGGTGGTGGAAACAAGAATGGAAGGAGAAATTAGAACCAAAGTACTAGCAGCTACTTCACTGAGCCCAGCGAGTCAGCTGGATAGCTACTTCTATTTGCTAAGCTAGTTTATCTCCACGATAAGGCCTTCAGGCCTGGGTCGAAATCCCTTTTATACATGGCTTAGCTTACAGTTTTAACAGAGTTTGACAGCGCTAACTTTAATAGTACTAAGAACATAAAACAATATTAAGGCGTGCTTAGGCGCTAACACTGCTGAAGATTAGAAGTATCCACTATATCGAAGATCAACGATTCATTTGAAGTCCGGGAACCGGTTCCTGTGGTTCAAACTTACAGTTGCCACCTCTGAATAGACGAAATGAAACGGGTTCAGGTAGCTTGCTGCACGCGCCTGTGTCCACCTCAGGGACAAAGGATGTGCCTCGAGTGTCCGGGCACTTCGAAGAAGTTTATTTTTGATGCGTTCATTCAATAGGTAATGAAATGAAGTTGTCCAACACTTTTCTCGTAAAATAAAACAAAGAACTTGTTCAGCACTATAGTAGCAGATACCAGCCACTGCAGGAGACATGACCGCCCTAATAACTGGTTCACTTTTGCTAGTTGCCTGTTGTCCTGCTCCCTCATCTGCAAGTCAGAACACTAAACCTGAATAAACAGAACCAGCGGCAGCTGCCGAACAGTTCGTCAGCAGATTGCAAGCTCACTCATCTGCATGTCTGAACACTAAACCTGAAATAATAAACACAACCAGCGGCAGCTGCTGAACAGTTCGTCAGCAGATTGCAATGGTATAGTGTGGAACTGGAGGAGACTCAAAATGCACAATCTGGTATAAAGTGGAACTGGAGGAGACTCAAAATGCGCCACTAGAATACAGGTGCCGCGCTATGGTTTTGGTTATGCTCTCCTCTGAGCTCAGCGGCTAGCTGGTTGACCAAAACCACATTTGTTCCCAGTAGTTTAATGCCAATCATGCGATTGAGCAACCTGCTGCAGTTCCCTCCACATTTTCGCATCCGGGCTTGGGACCGGCAAAGGCAGTGTTAAACCGCAAACAAACAAACAAACAAACAATAAATCAGGAAAAACAAATAGTACCCAAGAAAAAAAATAATCATGTTAACAGACATATTATTTGAAACGAAAGAACAAATCGTGTAACCGGTTTGTGCACCAAACCACCAAACAAAGTAGCTACTTTTATAGCACATAGCATATAAATAAGGCATAACTTATGAATGAGCAGTGAGCATATGTGTTACGGCAAGTTAATTGTACAAAACAACAAAGAAGCAAGGAACACACAATAAAAGTAGTACCAATAAAGCATAACTTATGAATGAGCATGTGTTACAAGTTAATTGTACAAAACAAAGAAGCAAGGAAGACGCTATAAAAAAAAAAGTACCGATAAAACATTCAGGGGATTCTCTTGCAGGGTATAGCTTTGCTGGAACAAGCAATAAGTATATCTAGTTCGAATATATGTGAACAGGTATCTGAAGTTTGCATCTATAGTAGTTTATTTAGTCTCAGGACTGTAAACATTCAACGTGCCAAACTGCCAATTGTAAAATATTACATGCTTCCAGTTGATCTTGTCCAATAAATTCAGGAAGTGCACAGCTTAACAACACAGCTTAAAAACAGCCAGCATACATGCAATCTTTAGTTTATACAGTTTTGATTGATATCCAACATATCACAAAAACATCTGACCACAGTAAAGCTTCACGACCACTAATAGGGAAACACAGGTGCCAGCTCAAGTCCACTAGAAGTACCAAAAGTTCCCTCCCAATTTCCAGATATTATTTGATAACCAGCAGCAATCCAAGTAAAAAATTATTGGTTTATAATCATTGACTAATAGCTTGATTGAACTGATTCTTCGTTTCAGCATCCCCATTGCTTAGCTGTCAGCTCCAATAATAATGCAGATAATGCAACATGGACATGGTACATTAGATGTCAAGATACTATTGCCATCGCCTATGTTGCTTGGACCACTTTGTGAAGCAGGCAGTTGGGTTTCCATCCTAACCAAATGCATGTTAACCAATCCTAGTGTGAAGTTAACCTAACTAAACCCTAAACCACCACATAACAGGTTGAACCAAGATAATACAGAGTTACGCAAACAGAAGCAATTCCATCCTACTTGAATCAAGTTGACCAAACACCCACCCGTACAGATGACACAAATGGAACCAACCATTAAGTTCACTAAGCATTCAAGGTCAAGAAACCAGTTGCAATGAATTCAAGCAAAGCACTGAAGCTTTCCACTGAGTTTTTACTTTTACAGTCCAATCCTAAAGTCCAATCCTAAAGGTCTTCCACTTCGAACACTGCATATCAACAACAGCCTGAATAATCTGAACCAGGATGACTCGACTTCAACCCAAACTTGTGAAATTGAAAATCCATATAGCACTACTGCTAGTCCATGACAGAAATGGCCAAACAGCAAGCAAACAGAGGACTCCAGTTCCATCCCAAAGTGCAGAGAGCGTCACCAAGATGGGCCTATAGGCAGGGCAACAATCATTCAGCCAAACCAGTTTGTTCAGACAGGAGGAACAAAGGAGCAACATCCTTTCTTGGTTTTGATCCACAACAGATAAGATGCACCAGATGGAAGCCTAAAGTGAGGAAATTGCAGAACAAAGTTCAAAAAAAAGGAGGACCAATGTCACAAACAGCAGATTGCGTCTGCATAAAATAGAGATGAAGGCATAAAGGATGCAGTAAAGGAAGTGCTCTGTTCGTTCCAGGCAATCAATCTCACGATAACTAACAAAACTATATAACAGTATCACGAGATCTCTCTTCCGTTCCAGCTCAAAAGAGTTAGTAATGAGTTGCCAAAAGGAACTGTGCAGTACGACAAATTTAATGAGAATGCACATACTGAGAGTAGGTGGACTAGGGTTATACCAAAGGAAGCAAAATCAGAAGTAAAGCAGGAACTACAAGGAGTATAGTTAGTAAGTTGCCTTTGCACATAATAATAATATATAATTAATATTAATAATATAATAAATTACTATAAAGAACTGTGCAATATGATGAATTCAATAACGAATGTGCTGAACAGTAGGTGGACTAGGGGTTATATACCAATACCAAAGTAAAATCAGAAGCAAATCAGGAACCAGATTGAACAATAGTAGGGAACCTAACAGCGAAATTTGGTATTTGGGACCATAACGAATATGATGACCACATATGTTCAAGTAAAATGCCCTATTCAAAGGAACCACTTGCTTCCAGAATTAGAATAATTTTGCTCAATGAAGGTATGTATGTCAAGCAAGGTTTCTTACTGGAAATCAACGCAAAGAGTAGACCTGCACCATCGGATGAGGCATATTGGTTAAGGACAGCTTCAAAATAAGTTTTATGCAAAGGATTATTTATCACTGGAAGGAAGACTCCATAGGTGGAAACGTCTAGAACTCAGAAGGCTTAACCATCCATCACCTTAGCTCCAACTGCGGGAATCCAACCAAACATCCATCAACTTAAATCATACAATTGGATCCAAAATAAAGGACCAATATGGGCAAGAGTATTAGGTGTAAACTCTGGTTAGATAGAACATTGCAAGATGTGCCCCATCACTCCTAACATCCAAGATTCGCATTAGCGCTCTCAAATTACTGGAAACCAAGCAAACAACCAATCCAAATCAAACGAGTGAACTGGAAAGTGATGTTTGATAAAAAAAAACTGGAAAGAGATGTGCAGCCAATAATCATAATAGTAATTAGTGCAAACTCTGGGCGGGGCTTTGTCTTGGTTGTGATCATTTGAATCATCTAAGTAGCCGCAGAGCATCCAAACAACAGGTCAGTCCAAGTAACCAAGCTTTACGCTATCCAGAAGTTCCCTGATTAGCAAAAGGCAGCAGAATTCTCGAGACAGGCACATATTATGATCAGGATCAGATTGAACATGCAAATTGTAAGTGTAAAATCTACAGCCCATCTATGATTTCTCTCTATATTGGTTCAGGGATAGGCTTAGAAAACCTTCAAATCCAAGGGTGAATCAAATGGCAGTGGACAGCAACTATGGTTGGAAATTCTATCTCAGCTTGTGTGTGACATCTGCACAAACTTGGAAGAGTCACTGTTTGAAGGAAGGAACTGGGTAGGACTATTGATAGAAATGAAGAATTAGAAGCCTCCTCGTAATTTATTTATGTTGTTGCAGCACCAAAGGAACTAGGCATCCTGCCATCCTTATCCTTATAAAGTGGCTGGAAAAATAAGGGACCAGATCAAAACAGATGAAAAACTATTGCAGACCAAATAGACAAAAGTGAGTGAGGTCAAGCGTCACAATTTTTTTTCCCAAATTAAATCTCCAATTGAGGAAAATCCACCTCCAATGTCCTGCATATCCAAAGGACACGAACACATCCGACCACCAAAGCTATATGCAGTACTGAATAAATCCAGGTTCCAGGGTCTCAAACCTTGCTTCACTATTAGTATAGCAATATCCGGAGAGCCATAATGTTACCCAACCATTCAGATCTGAAATCACTAAAAACAAGTGACGAAACTAACATAACCAGAATGATCATGCTCTAGACTCTGACCTGCCCCCAGTTTCAAATATTAGTTCTTTGCTACAGGGATTTCCAATTGCCAAACTCATCCTGCAACCACATGTAAAAGCAAGCACAAAAACATAGATAAAGCCAGACAAAGCATCCACAGATAGAAATCCCAAACCATTGACAGCTGTGGACTACAATTACTTCAGCTAAATGATCTGCAGAACACAGAAATGCCAGCAGCACAAGAATTAAAGCTTCGGTCAAAGCATAGCATGATAAAGCAGAAACAAGTTTGATTAAATGGAAGCTATACTGATGTAGTTCTTTCTACCCATCTCTGCTTGAATCTGCCAAGTCCCAAACATTCCCAGTACCTTCTACCACTGCAGGTTAAATCAGAAGTATCCAAATTTTAACTCAAAGACAGAAATATCATGACTCAATCATATACTAGCATTTTGTAAATTTGACAAGGTTAGAAGTACTCCCAACACATATTCCACTTGACAAGCCCATGCAAAAAATATCAGAAGACACCTGCAATCAATGACCCCCGATCACTTATACAAGGTAGAAGACACTGAACAAACACAATTGAGGGTTTGAAGGTTGTAAGGTTTGAATAGATGCGGAGACTGGTTCTTTTGTGCCCGTGCAAGTATCACCTAGAGATCTGCAATCAGCAGGACCACCCTCTATAACTATCTATTTGATATTGAGAACTAAAAACAATTAAAACAGCATGAACGTTCATCAAATCAAATAATAATAATGTGGGGATAGGATGAAGCCTGATCAATTGCCAACAATTTCAGCTGAAGTTCTATCTCTGTTGTGATGCCTCCCAAAACTGCAGATTTGCTATCGAAGCATCAAAGGTAGCCTAGGAAAGTAAATTTTCGAAGAATATTGACAGGAGAGGATTCTTATTGAACAAACACAGGGAACCCTGAACAGTTCAGAACTTATTGCTCATGCAGAAGCAGAATCAAACTCAGGCTCGTCCAAATAATCCAGTTGCTGGAGAAAACCAACAGACCAAATATAAGAAACAGGAAATTTTAAGAGACCAATAGAAGAGTGAGAGGTAAATATATCCAAATGTTGTTCTCCATATGCTTCCAGTCAAATCTTCAATCTCCAAAACTTCACCTCAGTTGCCTCTGCAGATCCAGCTAAACAGCATTTTTTTCCCAGTCAAGGACAATCAAGCTTCAAATTAGTCCGGTGGCAATCTTCACACCACCATGATCGACATCAAAAGTCATATAACAAATCAAAAACAACGAACATAAGCAAACCTCCACTCTTCAACTTCTCATAACCAGCAAAGACCTTTCTAGGAGGGCAAACTCTGTAGTGATATCTCCCAAAACTGCAGATATATACTAACGAAGCATCAAAGGGGGCCTACGAGGGGAGTCAATTTTCCAAGAAAACAATGACAGGAGAGGATGGTTAGTGAACAAACACAGGGAACCCTAAACAGTTCCGAACTTCTGGTTGCACAAGCTTGCAGGATCGAACTCGCCTCCAACCCATCCATCCATAATCGAGTTGCCAACTCGCCTCCAACCCACCCATCCATATATAATCTGAGTTGCTGGAGAAAACCACCAACCCCAACATAAGAAACTAAGAATTGCAGGACACAAATTTATTTAGGAGTATGATGAACCAAATAGAAGAGCGATAGGTAGATATATCCAAACGATCTTCTCCCGATGCTATGAACTGGTCCAGTCAAAGCCTCGATCGACCTCCAAAACATCACCTCTGCTCCCTTCTGAAGATCCAGCCAACAACACTTCTCCAATAAAGGACAATCAAGCTTCTAATTAGTCCGGTGGCAATCTTCACGCCACCATGATGACATCAAAACAGCCATATAATGATTCAAAAACGAGGAATCAACCATAAGCAAACCTCCACCCTCTCCACCCTTCAACTAATCTCTCCACAACCAGCAAGGACCCATCCTTCTGCATCTGAAGTAAAAGGAGGACAAACGCCCAAAAGGCCACAACCACAAGCGAGATCAGCCATTAAAAATAATGACCGAAGGTCTCGAATCCACCTTTGTGTGCAGGTTATGATGGCATGATGCCAAATCCACCTTGTGTGCAGGCTACGATGGCACTATTCTGATGCCAGAAACTGGCATCACACCGGGAGACAATCGAGCCTGAAACCACCGAATCCATGTCCAGGTGACAAAACCAATGAACCACCGGATCGGACAGAATGACTGACCTGCCTCCATCTCCTCGCCACACGACGCCATGACGAACTCCCAACACCCAATCGGATCCAATCCTGCAACCCACACGCTGAGAAAGCAAGGACGAAACAGGATCGACACGAAAACTAGACGAATCGCAGGATGAATGAATGAATGAATAAACCGCAAACCGAACCACCCCGCCAATCAAACTCGGCTCGCTCCCGGCGCCGCACGAAAGCGAAAGCGAAACGCCCCCAGGGTGTATCTGCGAGAGCACGGAGGCGCAATAGCAGGCGAAACAAATCAACCGGAGAGGAAGAAACGATTCCGGCTCGAAATCGAGGAGGGAGAGAACAGAAACGAAGAAACGGAAAACGCAAACGCGCCGAGGCGACGACGGACGGCGAGACGGGGCAACAACAAGGCGAGGCGCGCTGAACACCAGACGCGTAGAGAGGAAAACCAGAGCGCGAGGGGAAGAGGTCGTCCGGTTGGTGCTATTTATGGGCGGGGAGAGGCGCTGGAGGGAAGGAGGGGCAGGCCTGGCGCCAGCCGGAGAGGAATCCCAGGCGGGCACGGCTCTCTGGCGCTGCGCTGGCGTGCGCGGGGGACGTTGGCCTTGGCCGCCCGGCAAAGCAAAGGCAAAGCTGGGGGCCGCGTCGCGCTCGCACGAACAACGAGCGGACGGCGGCAAAGCGGGCTGAATTGGTCGTATCCGGGTTGGTTTTGAACTGGTCGGCCGCGGTCGGTCGGCCTCGGTCGGTTCCGGGTGGTTCGTGGTTGGCGTCTTGGCAACGCGGCGATATTTTTTGGTGGCGTTTCACGTGGTGGTGTGGCTGTGGCTGGTGGTGGGCGCCGCGGACCGCGAAATTTCTAGGCGGCTCGGGAGTTCCGTGGGTGGGTTACATGTGGGACGTGACCCTGCCGTTGATTGCCGACCATTGGCCTAATCCTTTCTGCGCGTAAAAACACGTGCTGCTGGGGCCATGCTGTCCTGATTCAAGAGTCGGTTATCTTTTCCTCAGGCCATGTTCGGTTGGTGGAAAAAGTTGCATTCCAGAACTGTAGTATTTCGTTTGTCTTCCTCCGTCCTAATGTATGCAATTCAAGCATTCCAAGGTAGGCCTAAGGTAAAGGAAAAATGACGCATGTGCCCCTATGACTGCAGCGCATGACCAGAAGTTGCAAATGATTGCGTTCAGGACCAAAGTGCACAGGCAAAACAAAAGAATATTTTTATTACACCATGCATGCATAAGCAATTAATGCATCCACTTTTGAAACTTCATTCTGCCAAACACCACGGCACCCAACAAATGAAAGCGTAATTTACATTAAAAAAACATCCAGAAACATCCAGCGCCACCGGCGCCAATTTTCAGTGGCCAAAACCACTCGTTTCAAATTTCATATGCCGCCATTTCCTCCGTGGCCTATAAAAGCCCACCAACCAATGCCTCGGCGTCTTTCTTCACCCCCTCCATATCCCATGGCTTTGGATCTAAACAATCCACCACCTGATGATGGAGAGGTCTTACCAGACCTCAACAAGCAGCCGGCTGAAGATGAGGCTGATCTACTCCAGATCCATGATGCACATCAAGATGAGCTTGTTGGAGTAGAGATTACTGGAGGGATTGGAGTAGAGATTACTGGAGGGCAAAGCCAAATAATCAGCACAGGTACTTCTCCCCTAACATATCTAAGTTATTGGAGTACAACCTCACACCACTCACCTGCTCTTGATGAACACCACTCTAGATGGGGGAGGAGAAGCCAGACTAGACCTCAACAAGAAACAGCCTCAAGATGACACCAATCTACTCCATGCATATCAAGATGCTCTTGTTCGAGTTGAGATTACTGCAGATAAAAGCCAAACAATCAGCCCAGGTACTTGCCTCTTGACTTATCTAAGTTACTGGAGTCAACCTCACACCACTCACCTGCTCTATATGAACTAGATGGTGGAGGAGAAGCCATATATGATCTTAATGTGCAGCCTGCATATGCTGAAGAGCCTTTCCATGTTTTTGTTGGAGATGATGACATACCTACAAGACACGAAGAAATCAGTGCATCTGGAAATGCCAACTTTGATGTTGCTAATGATCTTTTCGATCTCAACTTGCATGCCTCTTATCAACCAGGTGTACACTATTGTAAGTGTTTTTTTTTTTCAGATCTGTTTTCTTCCATAGTTTGCCTACATACTTTCTAATAATTGCTTACTACAAAATGCAATGAAAAACAAGTTGAGATCCTTTTCTGAGTTATTGGTGACATACATGCATGCTTTGGAATATATTGAATTATACTTAATGAAAGGACTATGACACTGCACTTAAATCTTATAGCATTTGATCAGATTGTACAAGAGATAATTTATCTCATATTTAAGGTTTATTTCTTGATGTTTAGTGGGTCAATGTGGCTGTTCTCTTACGACCATTGACATACACAATATTACCGCATTTATTACCATGTCCAATAGACTTCTGGATGAAGAATTATCTATGCAGTACCTTCAACCAGTGCCCACATTGCATGTAGTACTCTGTCCATGTCCAGTAGAGAAGTTCCTACAAAATATACAAGTAATGTACTTTTAGTTACTAGTTCTTAATAAATTTCATGTTGCACAAATGTAGATTACGATGATTACAAACAAGTTACTAATACATCAAACAATATATGGATTTGCATTTTTTTGTAGTTAATGATGACATCCCAACCATGGAGGAAATGCATGAGTATGGTGTCTATGGCAATGAGGTGGACATCATCTTTGATCAGGAAGAGTTAACTGACTCCAGCGATGAAGGTTATGAACCAGCAAATGAAAATGTTAGGACAAGATCAAAGGATCTTACTACAGCTCAAAGGCAACAGATATATGAAGCATTGCTGGAGAGAAGCAATCGAGGAAAACTACAGAGGAACACTACAACCGAGGTTGCTGAATTATTTAATGTCAATCGACATGCAGTGTGGCGTATTTGGCGACGAGCAAAACAATGTCGTGCTAATGGAGTGCCGGTTGATGTTAGTTCAAGAAAGCCCAAGAATTGTGGCCGTAAAAAGGTTGAAATCGACATCTCACAAGTAGAGACCATTCCATTGCATAGAAGGTGTACCATAAGGTCTCTAGCTAAAGAACTAGGTATGAAAAAAACCACAATACATCGGATTTTCAAAGATGGGCTCCTAAGACGGCACTCCAGCTCATTGAAGCCATATTTAAAGGAAGAAAACAAAAAGGAAAGGCTGCGGTGGTGTGTTTCAATGTTAGATGAGCAATCATTGCAAACTCAGCCAAAATTTAAAGAAATGAAGAACATCATACACCAAGATGAGAAATGGTTCAATGGCACAAGAAAAGATGTGACCTACTACATGAGTCCTAATGAAGATGACCCACATAGGACTGTGCGGAACAAAAATTACATTGAAAAGATAATGTTCTTCTGTGCAGTCTCCAATCCTCAGTATGATGATGAAGGGAACTGCACGTTTGATGGCAAACTAGGCATATGGCCTTTTATAAGAAAGGTACATGAACTTATGTCCTTTTTTGCTTCAATTAATTTCTATGGTTTGCTTTTGAAGCTAACATGTTAGTCAATTCTTGTAGGAACCAGCAAAAAGAAGAAGTGGTAATGCACCAAGGGGACACCCGGTGAACAAGACAATGAAGGTTGATAGAGCCACAATAAGGTCCTATATGATTACTAAACTTCTGCCAGCAATTAGAGATCGTTGGCCTCGAGATCAACGCCACCAAACTATTTGGATTTAGCAGGACAATGCTAGGACTCATATCCCGGTTAATGATGAGCAATTTCGGCAAGCAGTAGCCCAAACAGGGCTCGATATCCGCCTCACGAACCAGCCCCCTAACTCCCCTGATATGAACGTCTTAGATCTGGGGTTCTTTGCATCTCTACAGTCCAAGACATACACAACGATCTCTAACAATATGAATGAATTAATTGCTAATGTTAAGAATGAATATGAAAAATATAACCACAAAGAAATTAGAAATGTCTTCCTAACACTACAAGGCTGCATGATTGAGGTGATGAAGGACCGTGGAGGAAACAAATACAAGATCCCTCACATCAGCAAAGATAGCCTAGAGGCCCAAGGTATGCTTCCAAAGAGCCTCAATTGTGATCGTCAACTATATGAGAGTGTGATGGAGTACCTAAATGCCTAGTTTCTTCTCTTACAGCACTGCCTGGGGGTTGGCTTACCCCTCGAAGGTCAAGTCAGTGTTAAAAACTTGACATTTTGCTAACCCAATACTAGTGTGTAGCATGTAAAAAGGTGTCTGCTGGTATTGTGTTCTGTACAAACAAAGATGTTTGCTGCTAGTTTGATGCATGTACAAATGTGTTTGCCACTACTATGTTGCATGTACAAAGGTGTGTGCTACTAGTGGGTTGCATGTAGTGTGATGCCTATGTGATCCCTGTGTTGTCCAGTGTCTGAAAATGCATATATGTGTTCTTGTTTAAGAATATCAGTATGTGTTTTATTAAAGAAAAAAAATTAATCAACAGTTTTTGCTGCCTGTTAAATTGCAATGTGCTTCGACATAATGCAGCATTGAAGTAGTTAATGCCGTGAATAATTTGCAACAAAACCACTCGTCCCAAATACAACTAAATGGCCCCAAGATGTTCGCCGCAAACAGCATACACCCAAATTAACATAGTTAATGTCTACAAAATGCAATCGGCTGGGATTCTGAGCCGTCATTGCGCCATGTCACCAGCAAATCACCGTCGTCCAGAGGCGTGCTTCATTAAATCGAGCCGTTCAACGATCTGGTCGTGTAGGCGTGCTTCTAGGCTGTTTGTGCGAACGCTACGGCTGCTGAGAGCGTGTCTGTGCCCTGCCGACATCCGACTACGCTGCGCCACAGGATGCCCGTGCAGCTAGCCTCCCACACCGCAGGTCGCGGCCACCCAGTCCCACTTCTACGCAACCAAGCCGCAGGCCACTTGTGCTGACTCCCGACCTTGCACAAGAAAGAAGGCAAGCAGTAGTACAGTACTATAGTACTGATGCTGCAAAGCTTTCCCATGCCCGTGTGCTCCCTCCTGCGCCCACCTAATGCCCCTATGGCCCTACAGCTGCGAGTGACGGCACCTTGGAATGGAAGGAACCCACCGTATGCTCGATCAAATGACTACAAGGTTGAGCTCTCTTGAGAGGACAGTTATACTTTGGGTATGCAGATCTTTCTAGTGGAGAACTTTGGTCTATGATTCATTCGAGCATACTACAATATACTAAAGTTTTAAAACACATCTCATACTGGTCATGGAAATTTTATCTAGCATCACTGAAATCTTTCTCTGTGCCATGCCTTGTTCTTGATTTAAAAATAATAATTTATTGCAAAAATTTGCAGAAAAAACATCACTAAAGATTAAAAAAACAACCCATCATTGCAGTGCCTGGAAAATGCCATATGAACTAAGAGGTACAGATACACTGCGTCAAGTGCAAAGCACTGGCAAATATCGACATTCATTATTACATAGGTAATGTTTTTTTGTGATTAGTAGCATAGTTCACAAGAAAATAACCCCATCATAATTACAAATTTACAACTAAAATCCACAAGGTTGGTCACCACGTACTAAACCCGATATTAAGATCAGTAGCATAATTACTACCCAAAAGACAACATTTTTTCCACCAAGTTGAGACCAAACCATACACATTAGCATACTTACATATCATTTCATCGTAGCACACATGACCTACTAATTAATACAAAGCGGCACTTGCTCCATCATCACAAAATATGCACATGACCAACCGATGAACCCAAAAGCAACACCTATCATTACTAATAAGCACATAACACTATGGTTGGAAACATGCAGGCAAATTAATTTTAAGGATGCTGAGAAAAGTCTCGTGGAAGAGGGGTTCCATCCCAGCAAGCTGTACCTTCAAGTGTAGGGGCAGTTTGTCGGAGACGGTGGCAGCACCCACAGGGACATCCACAGCAGCCTGGGCCGAGGCAGCTTGGACGATCGGATTCGCCACTGTGGTCATCTTCTCAGCCAACTTGCTGACTGTAGACGCCACCACCGCACGTCCACAGTTGTAGCGCCCACCAACACCATCTCCGGGCAGCCGAGCACATCCACACGCATAGCCGCAGCTATGTCCATCTTCCTCCTCCGAATCAGGGACATAAATCCCTGCATCCATGACGACACCTTCATCTTCCGAGTCAAGGACATACAACTGGCCTTGGTGATCGACGCGAAGGCGACTGCAGCCATTGTTGATGGCGCGCTCTGGGCTCCCGACACCGCCGCCGCCCCCTAGCTTGATGGGTTCCCTCTTGGGGATAGGCACGGAGGTCGCGTCGACATCTCCAATCCCGTCGCACATCTTGGGGAAGTGCACGGAGCTCGCGCCGCCTTGCCCAATCCCGTCGCACATCTTGGGGACATCGCCTTCCCCAATCTTGACGATGGATTTAGGGATTTCGTCACTGCCCCCAAATACAGGCTCGCACACAGCGATTCCATCAGCGCCGACAAAGCGGCATTGGCACCGGCGACCAACACCTTAATTGGGCGCTCGGGGCTTCCATCACTGCTGCTGCTGGCCAGCTTCGCACCTCGATGAGTGCGGCGCCTGACCCGCTGGACCCAGTTCCCACGGGTGCGGAAAGGGCGGCGTCGAGATCCAGCCATCCCTGTTCAAGCCTGAGGACTGAGGATGGAGAAGGGGAAGAGGAAGATGCAGTAGAAGAGGGGGTAGGCGGCGCGGTTGAGCTGAGGGAGATGCAGCGGAAGGAGGATGCGGCGTGGTCAAGGCCGGGAGGAGGTAGCGTACAAGGAGGCGGCGGCGCGGCGGGGGATGAAAGTCGCGTGGATAAGGATGGCGTGCGACCTGGTGGGGAAAGCGGTGAGGGAGGAGTTTTTCTTTTTTTTTTTTAGAAATGGAAAGAGATTTTTTAGATGAGAGGACCAGCAGATAATGGGTGACAGCTACGTCACGTCTGTATAGCTGGCATCGCTTCATTTGCATCCTTTGACGGACAACACTTGCATGCTCCATTTGCATGCATTACCGGACGGAGGTTTGGTAAATATTGTCCAATCGTGGCCCAACTAGACTCAAAAGATTCGTCTCGTGATTTACAATAAAACTGTGTAATTAGTTATTTTTTCACTAACATTTAATGCTCCATATATACGGGTAGAAATTGATGTGATGGAGAGAGAGTTGAAAAATTTACAATTTTCATTGCAACCGAACAAGCCGTCAGTAACAAAAATCTATGTCCTGATTCAACAGTCGGTTATCCTTCCACTGGCTACTGTTCTTCAAGTCCAGTAATATAATTCGTGTACGTTTTGGTTATTCACATAGTGCCGTGTTAGCATTATCCTCAAAACAAACTTAATCAAGGGCCATGCATGTAACCCGGATACGACCAACGGAGCCACTATTTGGATCGGCCCGGTTTCAATCTTTTCATGAGTCCGTCCATCTTTCTGGCCTTAATAAATGCAGATTGCCGACAGCCAACGAATCAAGCCGGCCCGGTCCAAATAGTGGCTCCGTTGCATGGACTAGAGCTGGTGATAGGAAATTCCTCTTGGGTGAAGGCCCCTCATTTTTTTTCTTGAAACTAGGTGCTTCCATTATTCGTCTGTTAATGCATCCGTAGCAACAAGAGCCGGAATGTTACATGGGAGAGTTAGCGATAATCTCTTCCACTACCACACACTCAGGCTATCCGCACTCGTCATACTCTATATACATCCTCTAAAAGGAATCTTCTGTCCTCATCATCAAGATTTCATCCTCTATGTCAATTTTTCCCACACTCATTCGTACTCTATATCATCCTCTATCCGACCTACCTATACGCGGGTCCCACATGTCAGCCGCACCTCATCCTTATCCACCCCCACCCCTCTCTCTCTCCACCCGTCTTCTCTCTCTCCCCTCTCGGTGCCGGTCAGCCGCCTCCTCCCCGGCGTCCCTCCCTCTCCCTCTTCCTCCTCCTCCCCCGCATCCGGCCCTCCTCCCCGGCCATGCGAGCCTCGGCGGCCATGGGCCTTCGGGCTAGCGCGAAGGCGGCGCCGGACCCCTCGACGCCGCGGCGGGCCGAGCGGCGGGGCGGCACGCCTCGCCACGCCGCCTGTAGGCCGCCGCATCGGCGGCCACAGGCGGCGCCAGCGCGGGCGGACGCAGCGGCGGCCTCACAAGGCCGCCGCAGGCGTAGCTTCGCTTAAACCGCCGGCCGGGGCCTGCGCGGGGCGCTCCTCCGAGCCTCCGCCGCCAGCACCCTCCCCGCCGCTCCTCTCTCCTCGAGCAGCAAGGGCCTCGGCCACATGTGACGGTGGCCATGCGACCTCCTCCTCCTCCCGCCTCCTGGACCAAGCCTCCTCTCTCTCGGGCGGCTGGCGTGCGCGACGCCTTGTGAGGTCCCCTCCTCACATGATTTGCGAGGCCGGCCAGGCCGGCCCGGGTGACGCGGCACATGGCAGCGCCCCGCCGGCGCGGCCGCTCCCTCCCGGCAGTGCGGCCGTCATGAGCAAGTATGGTGACTAAGCGCCCGGCCCGAGCGCGCGGGCTACCATCGCTGGCGGCGAGCCGCCGCTGGCGGCCCGCGCCGGCTCGAGCGGCGTGGGGGCAAGCCGGCCGCCGCCCGGTCCTTACCGGCCGGCCCAGCGCCCACCTCTTTCCTCTCCGGCACCCCTCTCTCTTGCTTCTCTTCCCGGCGCCCGGCCATCCCTCCCTCCCGGCGCCCCTGCTCCTCCTCCACCGCGTGTGGTGGGGCGAGGCGCCGGCCGGTGGCTGGCGCGATTCGGGACGAACGCTTCGACGCCAGGCTTCCCGGACGGACGACGCGATTCCGGATGAGCTGGCGTGATAACGGACGCCGCTGCAGAGGATTTCGTCCGCCATCGCTCATTCTAGATTCTTTTTCCGGACGCGGTGCGGATAGTCTCATAACCCAACTCTGCTAACGCATGAGCTACACAACTACAATATCTACTCTTTCAAATACACTCAAATTGTAACAAGTTCGAATGGACTAGGCTCTACATTTCACATATCAATCCACCTTGAGGCGTAGCATCAAAAATCAAATGAGCAGAGGGCTTGTTTTACGATTAACACATCAGTTTCTAGGATTAATCTCCCAATTCCTAAACTCTGCGCTAATCAAACGATGTTGAGTCAAATTTGAGCTGGGTTGGATTTATTTATTTTTTTGTCTGCACCTGACAAACACGTCGAGCTGGATCAAGTCATTTCTTGTTTTTTGTGTTTTCTTTTTGTCTATACCATATCAGGTTATGGTTCAAAGATTATAGCCTAAGTACTCGATGCGTTAGCTGGATGGGTTGTGACAAATAACAATGTTTAGAGGAGCTAAAAAAAACATTAGTAACGATACATAATGGTAGACCCATGAAAAGTTATTACAAAGATATAACAAAACTATAACTGGCCGTTTAAATACAAATTTCTTGCGTTGGTTGTGATCCGTGTATGTAAGAATTTGGAATAATGTCTCTCCGGTCCCATCTATCTTGACGATGTTCGATCTGGCATCGCCGAATGGCCACATTTAGTCTGTCAAATACATTCTTCTTCTTCTTCTTCTTCTTCTTCTTGACTTCTGATGTACTTACGAGAGGAAGCAATTGATTGGCTTTTGATGTGACGATCTCGACCCCTTCTTTTGATCTGTTCTACAACAAGATCAGGCATCTTCAACACATTGTTCTGATGGTGAAGGATTGTAAGCTTGCGTCTATCAATGACGAGTGACTTTTTCGGTTTTCACAGTCTTTTTTGGCTAGGGTGTTTACAGGTGACTCTTTTCTTCATTGTCTTCACAGTACAATCTTCAAACTCCGACGAACAGTGGACGTTCGAAGTAAGAAGACGACCGGTTTGGTCTTTGATGGACTTTTATTTTTTTTTAGAGGTTGTTTTTTCTTATTGTCAATCTTTTGTGACACTCATTTGAGTATCTGTGTGGAAACGAGAAAGTAGGAACTAACAAGAAGCGAAGAAGTCTAAGGCCCCGTTTGGCACGGCTCCTTCACCGGTTTCAGGAACCGTTTGGAGCTATTTTGTGCCAAACGGGTTAAAAATAAAATAGCTCCGCCTGTGAAGTCCCTTAAATCGTGCTCTCACAGTGCTTTAAGGTGGGATAGAGCCAAAAATAGTAGCTTCACCCGGCTTCACCTCATCCCGCATGGCGTTATGTGAGAGCATGTTTTAAGGAACTTTATACATGGAGCTGTTTTGCCAAACGATTTACCAAAATGGCTCTAGCTCTATCTATAGAGCTGTTCATGGAGCTAAAGCCAAAATAAATGACTTCACTAGTGAAGTGGAGCCATGCCAAACAGGGCCTAACACAAAGCCATTATTGGCCTGGGGCAAAATAGTCTGATTGCGCAACATCATGCTGGGACCCTCCTTCCATTAGTCTTTATTTTTTTTGATCAAAGACTAATCTCGTTGACTAGGTGCAGATAGCAGCCTGGTGCGTGCTGCCTGATGGGGTGACTCAGCTAGATCTATGATCTATCTCAATCAGATCTACAAGGAAATGAGAAGAGTGGGCCGGGGTTCTCTTTCTATACCGTTATATGACTTCTATCAGCGCCATTTGTCTGCTTATTAATTTCAAGAGAAGACCAGCTAGCTGATGGAGGCCGACATGCTTAACATCTTATTAAGTTCAAGAGTATTCATTAACGGAAAGCGTCATGTAATTTCGCTGATATCTATCATCATCAGCATGGTCTCTCGTTGCCAAGGGTGACGTGATTTTTCACTTTGTCAATAAACTTATACAATTTTCCCTTCCAAAATCAAGTTCATATAAGGAGTTTAAATTTGCAGTCAACATTTTCATACAAATTAAATCTTGGAAATAAAAGCAAGATTATTTCTGCATCCAAATATAGCAAAAATCATTACTTCACCATAAATGTTTCAAGCATGTACAGATAGTGCTTGCACCAAACCTTTGATATAAAGATAAGTAATGCTAATCATGCTCTAAACATAGATATCTAAATCAAGTAGCAACAGGAAGAGATCTAAGATAAGTTCACTTAATGCAGGGCACGGCAAAGCCACGCCGAGTTTTCTAGTTGCCAATTCCATAAATCGATCTATCAGTATGGTGCTGCTAAGGGGGAAAAAAAACACTTGCTTTCATTCTCTTTTCTTTTCTTTTGAGCCAGGAAGGCATACCCTGTGCAGTCACATATATTTTCACACGAATCGCATTTTTTTCCACCACTACCGTAGTTTGACGTTTCCAGGAGTGCGTTTTTAGACTTTTATTACTACTACTACTACTACTACTACTACTACTACTACTACTACTACTACTACTACTACTATTATTATTATTATTATTATTATTATTATTATTATTATTATTATTATTGTCAGTTGTCATGCAAGTGGGTCCTTTCAATAATTTTATTTCCGGCTACGTATATATCCCTTCCGCTTCCGCCCTTTAGTAACGTTGGTGAGCAGTGGCAGCGACCGGCGAGAGCCGGGAGGAGACGATCGAAGAAGGCGCGAAGCGCGAGAGGGCGAGAGCGAGGCGCAGCGCGCGGCATGGAGTCGGGCTCGAGCAGGAGCTGGAGCATCGACAGCTACCTCAACGAGCACTTCGACATCCCCGCCAAGAACCCGCCCAGCGAGGCCCGCCTCCGGTGGCGCCGCGCCGTCGGCCTCGTCGTCCGCAACCGCCGCCGCCGCTTCCGCATGTTCTCCGGCCTCCACGCCCTCGACGACGCCCAGCGCCGCAAGATCCTGGTACGCAACTAGCACGTCCCTCTGCTACATGTGGCCGTAGAACTAGAACTTAGAACCCTTCTCCGCGTCGCTTTCGTTGAATCGCGCTGTTCAAAACAGTGGATGCGCAATTCGGGCTTGCGAAATTGCTAGGAAACTTCCTCCGGATCAGCCGTGTGAGCCTTGGTATGTGGACGAGCACGCCCGCGGCCCGCCTCTGGCTAGACATCGCTTTATGCCTCCTATATGGACAGCCATGACATTGACGTGCCTCGAGTCCTCTCAGGTCCCAATCTCAAGGCAACCATGACAAATCTGTGAAATGTCTCAAGGTAGTGGAACAGGAACTTTAGATTCAGGATCTTCTCTCGTCCGAATTGTCTCAAGCCTAGCACACGGCCAAAACGTTAGAATTCAGGATCTTTTTTTTCGGCATGTTCTGATAGAAAGGTTTCACATGTGAGTCTGTGACCGCCCGGCCCGGTTGACACGGCTAACTAATTTCAAAGGAAAACAATAGTTAACTGAGTTCTTTCAAAAAAAACCCAATAGTTAACTGACATGAGCACATTATGTTTCATCACATCATTGCATTGCTTGGATCTTTATCATAAAAAATCAAGTGGTATCGCATCACTAGTGATGATGACACGTGAGTGGACAACTTGTTTTTACTTATACTACTCGGGCTAGCTAGTATATATACTTCCTTTGTTCTGAAATATAAGGAACCCAGTTTTATCTTAAGTTAAACTATAGTAACTTTGATGAAATTTATAGAAAAGAAGAAAAAAAACACCTGACTTCAAATTAGCATAACCAGATATATTATCAAATGTATTTTTTTTTTGGGTAATATACCTCTTTGATGTGGTATACATGTTAATATTCTTCCTCTATAAATTTATTAGTCGACCTTAACATAGTTTTACTTAAGAAAACTTAGATCCCTTGCATTTCAGGACACAGTGAATATTACCTAGTGGTTCATATTAAAAAAATCAAAATTATCATTACTGACCTTTCTATCTATTTGAGTATATGATCTAGCAGTATATAAAAAAATCATCAGGGCCGATATAGGCCTTGACTTACTTAACAACACCATTAATGTGTGGCAATGATGGATGCCACTTCATTCGTGAGAACGTGCACGCACAAGGTGCATGCGGTCTGAAAACAGGAAGGCTGGGGCATGGTGAAACGGGCTGTAGGGACAAGTGCCACATGCATGTAGGAGACTAGATCGAATTGATGTAAATATGGCTAGAAGACTCTTTCAAGACTTTGTATTGTCTTGATGTAATGTTCTTAAAATATTAATAAAGTTTTTTTTTTTTTTTTTTTTTTATCAAAAGCTAGGAGTATATTGCTTGAACGTCATGAATTTCTATAAAGAGTAAATTGTTTGGAGGGCAAGGAGCCTATATCCTATAGGTAAGACATGTATCCTCGAATTATAACCTAACCATATCTGGAGATTCCTAGAGATATCCTAATACATTCTTAACATATCTCCCCCCTCCCACGTCATCCTAGGACTTACACAAACCAAAGGTGTAAGCCAATGATAACGAGGTACCATCCCATGTGGTAATGATAGATGACGTGTTGTGGATTCCATGGTTGGAGTGGAAGCCAACAATGTTGCTCAAGCAAGATGGTGGCCTTTTGTGCCGAAGTCAAGGTTGCTGAGCGTGAGGGAAAGTAGCCATGGTTGAGGATCCCTTGAATAGGATGTCAATGAAGATGTTGAGGTGGCCAAATGTGAGGTAGTTGCACAAGAAGCCACAAGCGCACTAATGAGCACCACGGTGATGGCAGTGCGTAGAAGAAATCGTTGTAGACAAATACTGCGATGCGTAGATATAGTCATTGAGGGAGAAGGTCAATGCCAAGTATGCAATCAATGCCACTATGGACGAGGGGTATGCTGGGTTTGCTGGGCCTGGGAACACATCAAGGACAAAGGCACGCATAGACGGTGCTACACTGGACACAATATGGAGAGAGCCCCAACCATGCATCAACAATGTATAAGGTGCCAACAAGAATGGCCCCCACAAAGAATGTGGTTCACAAAACAATAGGGGCAGAAGGTGCTTATGCAGACCTTGATGTACACTATTTCTAGACACATAGCAAGACCTATGTACTCCCTCTGATTTTCTTTAAGTGTCATATTTGGTTTGGGTGGAAAGACCAAGAGAAAATTAACTCTACACTTCGCATGGCTCTATCTCTTTCCATGCATAGCTGAATGCAACCACTCCCCGCTTCTGCGCAACTAATTCATTGGCTGCATGCATGCAGACTTAATTGCCTGGCAAGGCATGTAGACCAAAATACGACACTTAAATAAAAACGGAGGGAGGACGTAGAAAGGCCAAAGAGCAATTTGGATCAGAAAAAGTACTAAGATAGGTTGAGATTGATGCATATGTAACATACAACTATACAAGCGATAATAGCAAATAGTTACAGGAGATATTGATTACTCAAATTGAATAGCAAAAAACTGAATTCAGTTATTCTCTGTTTGGTATCAGAACACATTTATGTTTCTGTGTCTAAGGGATGTTTGCGTTTGTTACCAGGGAAAAGTTCAGGTTGTAATTAATGTGCACAAGGCAGCGCTGCATTTTATCGACGGTGTGTATTCATCAACTAGTTCTATCTGGCTTTCTTCTCTTATTATTATCACCCTGTTGCATTTAAACTTGATCGCAAAATTACACAGGTATAAGACGATACCACCTATCTCCTGAGCTTATCGAAGAGGGATTTTGTATCAGTCCAGATGAACTGGCAGCAATTACTGGAATTCGTGAAGATTCTACAGTCTTCAAGACACATGGTGGAATTAGTGGAATATCCAGGAAAATCAAAGCATCATTGGAAGATGGCATCAAGGAAACTGAAATAGAAACCAGGCAGAAACTGTATGGCAGTAATAAGCATGCTGAGAAGCCGCCTAGAAGCTTCTGGATGTTTGTCTGGGATGCATTGCATGACCTGACGTTGATTATTCTAATTGTTTGTGCCGTTGTTTCTCTAGTAGTTGGCCTTGCCACTGAGGGGTGGCCGAAAGGCATCTATGACGGCTTTGGCATAATAACCAGCATTTTATTGGTGGTTCTGGTTACAGCATCCAGTGATTACAAACAGTCACGGAAGTTCATGGAGCTGGACTGTGAGAAAAAGAAGATATATGCCCTTGTCACTAGAGATAGGAAAACCAAAAGGGTACTGATTCATGATTTGGTTGTGGGTGACATCTTGCATCTTTCAATAGGTGATGTGGTTCCTGCAGACGGCCTGTTCATCTCTGGCTACTGCTTAGTCATAGATGAATCTAGCTTATCAGGTGAGAGTGAACCAGTTCATGTTTCTGAAGAAAAGCCTTTCATTCATGCTGGAAGTAGAGTGGTAGATGGGACTGCCAAGATGCTTGTGACTGCTGTTGGTATGCGTACTGAATGGGGCAAAATCATGGATACTCTGAATGACGATGGAGTGGATGAAACCCCTTTACAAGTTAAGCTTAATGGTGTGGCCACAATCATTGGACAGATCGGGTTAGTGTTTGCTATCCTCACATTTTTAGTACTTCTGGTGAGGTTCCTGGTTGACAAGGGAATGCATGTTGGCTTGCTGAATTGGTCAGCAAATGATGCACTGACAATAGTGAACTACTTTGCTATTGCAGTGACAATCATTGTTGTCGCAGTCCCTGAGGGTCTACCACTGGCTGTGACTCTTAGCCTTGCTTTTGCCATGCAAAAGTTGATGAATGATAAAGCACTAGTGAGGCATCTCGCTGCATGTGAAACTATGGGTTCAGCAAGTTGTATTTGCACTGATAAGACTGGAACTTTGACAACCAACCACATGATCGTTGACAAGGTTTGGATTGGCGATGTATCCAAGTCTGTCAATAGTGATACAAATATGAATGAGCTGAAGGCTGCTACTGCAGAAAATGTTATGGACATACTTATTCAAGGAATATTTGTGAACACTGGTTCTGAGATCGTGAAGGGAGATGATGGCAAAAAACTATCTTAGGTACACCAACTGAAGCAGCATTATTGGAGTTTGGCTTGAGCTTGCAAGGAGATCTATACGGTGAGTACAATAAGTTGGCAAGAGTCAGAGTAGAGCCTTTTAACTCAGTTAAGAAAAAGATGTCTGTGCTAATACAGTTACCTAATGGAGGCCTCCGGTCCTTCTGTAAAGGTGCATCAGAACTTATTTTAGGGCAGTGTGATACTTTCCTCAATAGTGAAGGAAATTTAGCACCACTGTCAGAAATACAAAGGCAAAATGTCTTAAATATAATAAACTCATTTGCTTCTGAGGCATTAAGAACGCTTTGTATCGCATTTAAGGATCTGAATGAAATTCCTGATGATCAAACAATACCAGAGGATGGTTACACACTAATAGCACTTTTTGGCATAAAGGATCCAGTCCGTCCCGGTGTAAGGGATGCAGTAATGACCTGCATGGCTGCTGGAATTAAAGTAAGAATGGTAACTGGAGACAACATCAATACTGCTAAAGCCATTGCCAAGGAATGTGGAATATTAACTGAGGATGGAATAGCAATAGAAGGAAGAGAGCTTCGTGATAAGAGCGCAGATCAGTTGAAGGAGATCCTGCCCAAAATTCAGGTTTAGTTCAATTTTGTTTGATGTTTTACTAATTGCTTTGGTAATCCAGTTTTCAAGCATTGTTCAAACCTATTTCATGAGTTCAGGTAATGGCCCGGTCCTTGCCGATGGACAAATATAAATTGGTGACAAGCCTAAAAAGTATGTATCAAGAGGTCGTGGCAGTTACTGGTGATGGAACCAATGATGCCCCAGCATTGCGTGAGTCAGACATAGGTCTGGCCATGGGCATTGCCGGCACCGAGGTATGTCTTCGAGTTCCTATACCACATTTTGTTGTTCTGCTGCCATGAGCCAATGAATTTTCATATGCTCTATTTGAATGCCTCTAGCAGAAAGAAATTCTAATTAGACTTTGCGTACTCCCTCTGATTCAAATGTACAGTATGTTATTAGTTCATCATCGAAAATACTTTCATAGCATATAGCTTTAAGTATAATCCAAAGGATATACTCCTAAACAAAGTTGCAAGTCAATGCTCACATTGGCTTTTGTCTCAATCTCCTAAACGAATTATATTTGGAATCAGAGGCATATTTCCTGAATTAGTACTGCCTGCATTACTTTTTTACAGGCATGTTCCCTAAGTAATCCATAGAAACAAGAAATTTTCTTTGCATGTGTCTGTTACTTCCCTTAGCTGGGTTTGTATTTGTTATTTATTCCACTAAGATTTTCTTTATATTGTTAGCGTAGACTTGTGATGCAAGTATCTGGCTGGATGCAGGTCGCAAAAGAAAATGCGGATGTTATAATAATGGATGATAATTTCAGTACCATTGTAAATGTTGCTAGATGGGGTCGTGCGGTTTACTTGAACATTCAGAAGTTTGTGCAGTTCCAGCTTACAGTTAATATAGTGGCTCTGATAGTGAATTTCATCTCAGCGTGTATCATAGGTGTGCAAATCTGATCATGATTGCTTTGAAGTCCCTGCCCTACCTGCTTATTATGTTACCTACTTTTTTTTGCTACAAGTTTTTTTTAATGGGTTTATACATTGCCCACTTTGAACTAACATGTAGGTACTGCACCACTTACTGCCGTCCAGTTGCTATGGGTGAACATGATCATGGATACATTAGGAGCCTTGGCCTTAGCGACAGAGCCACCTAATGACGAAATGATGAAGAGACCACCTGTGAGACAGGGGCATGGTTTTATCACTCAGGTCATGTGGAGAAATATTCTTGGGCAGGCTTTATATCAGCTCCTTGTACTTGGTACTCTAATGTTTGTTGGTAAGAGGATCCTTAACATCGAAGGACCAAATGCTGATAGAACCATCAATACCCTCATATTCAACTCTTTTGTGTTTTGCCAGGTATGAGTAGCGCAAGCCACCTTTCTCATACCTAATGCTTCAATTTGTGAAGCTGTGACATTGACTTGGTAGTAGTAAGTAGCAAAATCAACAACGCGATTAGCTCGGCCACTATTTGAGAGAACCAATGGGATCAATGTAATGGATTGGATTTAGCATGATAGTGCACAACATGCTGTTTTTTTTTCTTTTCATCAGAATAACCATCCAGACAAGTTTAAAAGATTAACAACATTTCAAAGCAATTTTGAACCGTCTATGACTGCACATCAATAATGTGGTGTAGAATCCAGTGAAAATACAAGAAACATTGCATATGTTCTAATGACATAGCCACATTTAATTTTGTCATTCTTTCAGGTTTTCAACGAGATAAATAGCAGGGAAATGGAAAAGATCAACGTGTTCAGAGGGATACTGAAAAATTGGATCTTTATCAGCATACTGACGGCAACCGTCATATTCCAAGTAATTATAGTGGAGTTTCTCGGAACCTTCGCAAACACTGTACCGTTGAGTTGGGAGCTATGGTTGCTCAGTATTATTCTTGGCTCGGTCAGTATGGTCATCTCTGTTATCCTCAAGTGTATTCCTGTCGAATCTAGAAAAACAGATATCAAGCCCCATGGCTATGAGTTGATTCCTGAAGCCCCAGAAACAGTATAGCTGCACAACGCATGGTCATGGTCACCAACCAATATTTTTTAGTGGAATGGAGTGCCTTGTTGGGATTTCTTTGTCGATGTGATTTCGTGGAGTAATGTTACTCCGTCAGAACATTTAAGATACGTCGACAAAGGAAGAGGATCAAAGTTAAGCTCAAAGGCAGTAACTCATGCAGTTTTTGTAAATCTAGATACCTCAAGGACTCCATAAGTCTATACTGTCCCTTTGTGGCGATACAAAGTTTCCCTTCATTTTTTTTCCTGGTCAAGTGTAAATCGAACTGTTAGTATTTTTTCTTTGATGTTGGAATAAAATTTGAATAAGAGGTTATATTTGCTGGCGCTCACGATTGTTCTATCCATAGATTACCCCTTTCTGTATTTCATCTTTTTCCATTCATGTCTGAATAAAATCATCACAGTGGGCGCTGGGCGTAAACAGACTACTCATGTCATGACAAAGCAGTTATAAAAAGAAGTCATGACAAAGCACATAAGTTAGAATTCCATGGTTATGGTTATGGAACTGACAAGAGAGTGACAGGATTGAGGAACCTGAGAAACGAAGACACCGCGAAGTGAATGAAAGAAAGAAGAGATGGCGACGGACAGGTAGGTGTGGACGCAGGTCGCGACTTTCGTTTAAAGCAGCAGCAGGACTTTTTAATGATGGGCTGTTGTTGTTAGTTGTGACTGACAGTGAAACTCCAAGAGAGGAGGGGGAAAAAACGTTGGACTTGGATCGCTTTCAACCACAGCAACAGCAACCCACTCACTAGTTGACCGATCCCCATTTGTTTTGAGTCGAGGCAGCTTCTTCTCGAAACCGGAAAGCAAGCCCACCCCTGCACTGCACGCCGCCGAATTGATCACGGCAGCCTCCTCCTCTTGCGTGTGCGCCTGCGCTGCCGCGGCGGACGGACGGACACCTCTGCTTCGACTCGGACCAGCAGCTCAGCACCAGCTAGCTAGCCGCTACTCCTACCCAGCAACCAACCACGCCTATACACCCCACCCAAACGGCAATGGATTTCATCACCCATGACATGAATTCATCCATCGCTCGCCGGTTGGTAAGTTGGTTTCACGGATGACGCCGGCGCAAATAAGCCGACCCCGGGCGGCGGGAGGACGCGTCGGAGTCGGCCGGCGCAAGGACAGGGACGCCGCGGTCGCCAGTCGCGACCGCATTGCCGCCGTCGGCCATCGACCCGTCAGGCCCCTGGCCGTGTCGCCGTGTCACGCTCACGTTCACGTCCCCGTCTCAGTGCTACGACGAAGAAACCATCGAACCCGTCTCTCCCTTTCGAAGGCATCCACCGCCCTCGTTCTCCTCGTGCGTCAACACGTCTCCGATCCGGCCGGACCCCGCGTCCCCGCCTCCTCCTCGGAAGTCTTGTTAATTTTTTTTCTCATGTGATATATATAGGGTATACGGGGTCACAAAAAATTCACAGAAAAGGAGCAAAGGTGATTCGTTTTTCTCGTTCTCGCTTACCGGATTGGATTGTGTGCCGGAGTTGGTGCTGGTAGCTGAACGGGGACCGCCTGAACCGAGAGACCCGAGCCGCCGAGCCCGAGCGGGCGCCGCCACCAACCCCGCCACGAAGCACAGTTCAAAGGGGGCGGCGGCGCGGCAGCGCGCAGGGCCGGCCTCCTCGGTCTTGCCGATCGACGACAGCGAGTTCGCTTCGCGCTGGGATTTGGTATTTCTGGCCGCCCAACCCCACAAAAACCCCACGAAACCCACCCGCATTTCCTCCTCCCCTGCTCTGCTGGGGGTCCGGCTCGCCAACAAAAGCCACCCATCTTCCTCGGTCGGGTGGACTGGAGCTGGAGCTGGAGCCCTGCCTGTCCGTTCGAGTCCAGCTTGCTCAGCTCAACTCACCTCGCTTCTGAGCTGTGACGACGAGGAGGAGGAGGGGGTGACGGGTGAAGAAGCCGCCATGGTGGGGAGCTACGCGAATGGTGGCGGGGCCGCGGCGCCGGTGGCGGAGGAGAAGCTGGACGAGCTGCGGCGGCTGCTGGGCAAGTCGGACGGTGACCCGCTGCGGGTCGTCGGGGTGGGCGCCGGGGCGTGGGGAGCGTCTTCTGCGCGCTGCTGCAGGACGCGTACGGCCGGCACCGCGACCGGGTGCAGGTGCGCGTGTGGCGCCGGCCCGGGCGCGCCGTCGACCGCGCCGACGCCGAGCGCCTCTTCGAGGTCATCAACGCCCGCGAGGACGTGCTGCGCCGCCTCATCCGCCGCTGCGCCTACCTCAAGTACGTCGAGGCGCGGCTCGGGGACCGCACGCTGCACGCCGACGAGATCCTCCGCGACGGCTTCTGCCTCAACATGCTCGACACCCCGCTCTGCCCGCTCAAGGTCGTCACCAACCTGCAGGAGGCCGTCTGGGACGCCGACATCGTCGTCAACGGCCTGCCCTCCACGGAGACCAGGGAGGTGTTCGAGGAGATCGGGAGGTACTGGAAGGAGCGGATCACCCAGCCGCTCATAATCTCGCTGGCAAAGGGGATCGAGGCGTCGCTCGACCCTGTGCCCCGGATCATTACGCCCACGCAGATGATCAGAAATGCAAGTGAGTTCTTTGCTCAAGTCTCGTTGTGATCTAACACTGTCTTCTCATGGTTGAGTTACTAGTTTCGTTAATCAATCTCGTAGTAACTCTGTATACTTGTGGAAGTGGGGCTAACAAATTTAATTATTTATAAATGCTATTCGACTTGCTCAAGATACAGTAGTTCTGGAATGTTCCTGACGAAATTTTCTGGACAATCGTCATGATCTGTACCTGTGGTCCTTCATAATTTTCTGGTGGTACTATATTATTTGCCTGCTGTTGATTATATGGAGAGCTAGTTAATGCCCCCTCACTGAGGGACTGCCCATGTGTTATGTTTGCTCTGCAGTCCTTGATGAACATGTAGAAACAGTTTAGCAGGAATCATCTGGAGTATTACTGATTACTGAACATTGCTTTTCTTGTTTCTACCTGTTGCCTATTTTACTGAACTGAAACTAGCACCCTGCTCTTTTTCTCGATTCTGTATACTGTACAGTTGGTTTATGCTTGTGGTTGTTGATCATGTATTCTTAATGCAGCTGGAGTTCCGTTGGAGAACATTCTGTATCTTGGAGGCCCAAACATTGCTTCTGAGATTTATAACAAAGAATATGCGAATGCTCGCATATGTGGAGCCGATAAGTGGAGGAAACCTCTTGCAAATTTCTTGAGGCAACCCCATTTCATTGTATGGGACAATAGTGATATCATTACTCATGAAATCATGGGCGGTTTAAAAAACGTATATGCCATTGGGGCTGGTAAGTTTCGTGGTCCCGAAAAATGGGATTTCCATTCGCTACTCTCTTTTCCCACTTCTTATGAAATATTTGGTCAAATCATTGCATATTTCAACATCAAATTATTATTATTTTTTGGCTATATTGGCATCTTATGTTCCGTATTTCCTGCTTTGTTTCATGAAGCGTGCTATTTGAATTGGCTGAATGCTGCAATGCTGTTGTTTCTACTAAATGCAATGATGCTTATATTTGTCAGACAGGACAGAATCACACTGTAATTAATACAGTATGCAAAGTTCTCGTGTCATAGATTAAGAAAACACAAATCCAGTAATCAACAGAATGTTAGACCTCGGAGAGTGCCTCCATATTCTTTGTGCATTTCGACCTAGTAATTCTGGAGCCAAGTATATCCATCACGTTGCTGAACATGATCTTATCATGCAGGTATGGTGGCAGCCCTCACGAATGAGAGTGCAACCAGCAAATCAGTATACTTTTCACTTTGCACATCTGAAATGATATACATCACCCATCTTCTAGCACGAGAGCCCGAGAAACTTGCAGGACCCTTATTAGCTGATACATATGTCACACTGCTGAAAGGTCGCAATGCATGGTACGGGCAGAAGTTAGCTAAGGGAGAATTGACTCTGGAAATGGGGGACAGCATCAAAGGCAAAGGGACTATCCAGGTTTGTGCTGCCAACCTGCCATCTTGACAATGTGAAGTTTACTTCAATGCCGGGTGCCCTTTGGTATAGGGGTAGCTATATGCTGATCATTATTTGTTTCTGTGATTTAGGGTGTTTCTGCAGTCAATGCATTTTATGAACTGCTGAGCCAGGGAAGCCTAAGCGTGATGCATCCAGAAACCAAGAAGGCTGTTGCTCCTGTTGAGCTATGTCCAATACTCAAAACACTTTACAAAATTTTGATCAAGAGGTTGGAAACTTGCACTAGTGCTATTAGATTCACTGTTAATGCAGTTTCTGGCTACAATTGTAATGTTATGCCAAGCATCTAATTGTTTACTTTTCACCTGCAGGGATCTTACAACCAATTCCATCCTTCAGGCAATACGGGATGAATCAATGTATGATCCACGGGAAAGAATTGAGCTGGCACAGAGGCAGTCTCTTTACCGGCCATCTCTTCTTGGCCTACCTAAAGGTGATGCCAAGGCCTAAGATATTTTTTTGAGGTAATAAGGCCTAAGATATGGTGTTCCTTTCTTCCTGCAATACGTATTGGGTGTGAGTTTGCAGGAGGTGCTTACTGGTCTTGAAGGTCCTTATTTATGTGCCTCAGATGTGTGTTGTGTGTACACTATAGAGTTTGATGATGGTATATTTAGCTTGCCAGGATAAACTTTATTGCCCGTGTCTGTACATACAAACTGTTGTGATTCAAATTTATTTGTCATTTAGACTGGAGTAAAAATGTGCATCCCCTTTTATTTTATGATGGCTTTGGAATCTCATAATTGGTTGTAAGTTGTAATCATAAGCAGTAACTATGTTCTCCACTGACATGGTCATATAAAGGAAAAAAGTCTACTTTTGCTCCCTCAACTTTCGAAAAGTCTACTTTTCCTCCCTGAACCCCCAAAAACCGACAAACAACCTCCCTCAACTTTTCAAACCATGCGCTTTTCTTCCCTGAAGTGGTTTTGATGGTGGTTTTGCTACAATGACGGTGGTTTTGTCTTTTTTCTTTTTATTTGTTTTGGCTGATTTTTTGAAAAATTATAGTAAATCACAAAAAAATCATAAAATAGAAAATCTAATTCTATTGGACTCCACATGAGTAGATCTACACAGTAAATATATAATATGTTATGCTTTAGTTTAAAGTTTTTGCTAGTCTTTTTCTTTTTTATTTATTTCGTCTGAATCTTTGAAAAATCATAGTAAATCATAAAAAAATCATAAAATGGAAATTTCAATTTTGTTGTCTCCACATGAGTAGGTCTATACAGTGAATATATAATATGGTATGCTTTAGTACAACAAAATAGTTATAGAAGCTACATTTATGAATTATTTTAGTTAATTACGAGAAAAGCATAGATCGAAAGCTACAGTAAGAACTTTATATTAAAATATATCATATTATATGTTTATTTGTAGATCTACTCATGTGGAGTCTAAGAAAATTATATTTCCTATTTTTTTTTTTTTTTCTGTGATTTACTATGTTTTTTCAAAAATTCGTCCAAAATAAATAAAAAAGAAAAAAAAAGACTAGCAAAAATTTTTTACTAAAGCATACCATATTATATATTTATTATGTAGATATACTCATATGAAGTCCAACAAAATTAGATTTTGTATTTTATGATTTTTGTGATTTACTATGTTTTTTAAAAGTTCGGTCGAAATAAATAAAAAAAAAAAGGACAAAACCACCGTCACTATAGCAAAACCATTATCAAAACCACTCCAGGGAGGAAAAACGTATGGTTTGAAAAAGTTGAGGGAGGTTGTTTATCCGGTTTTGAGGCTTAGAGAGGAAAAGTAGAGAGCAAAAGTGACTTTTCCCTCATACGAATGAAACATAAACACTTATGGTATTATTTCACTGAGGCCCATTTGAAAGAAATGTTGGACGTTGAAGGGCCATACAGACTTGTCCATGAGGCCCAACTACAGCCTGTTAAATCACAAAAGGAATCCAATCATAAAATGAAGATACTTGCCCATGAACGGCCTTATAAAAACGTTAAACATTGGTTTTTTTTTTTTTTTGATGCTAAGGCAGGCTCTATGGCCTTATATTGGACGAACGCTCAGCCAAATCGCGAGCAGCTAAACTGGTTACAGTCTCCGGGAGGGGGTCTGTCCAAATGATGAACTGACCCGGGTCCCAACTCATACTCATACTAGCCAACTCGTGCGCAGACGAGTTACAAATTCTTGGTACATGGGCAACGCTATTGCACCTGAAACTATCATCTATCAGAATACGTATGTCTCTGAAAATACCTCCCCTATGGCCAGATCGCTCGCTGACGAGGTGATAGCCTCCTTCAATTGTGTGGAGTCCGTTTCGATCATAACTTGAGATATGCCAAAGTGCTCTGCAGCTTCCAGTGCTTGCTTGCAGGCCATCGCTTCAGCTATCAGAGCCCCATGCACAGCACCCAAATTTCCAGCGCCCGCTAACACGGCTGATCCTTCATGATTGCGGATGATAAATCCCCACGCACCTTTCATCGATTCTTGCTTGAAGGAGCCATCGAAGTTTATCTTCAGAATGTCCGGTGGTGGAGGAGACCATCTCTGAACATTTGCTTTGGCCATGCTTCTACCTGATGGTTCAGTTCCCCGGATGTCAATAACCAGCTGTATAACGGAGCATGCCGTGGCATGGCATGTGGGCATCAGCTCCCCAGCGTTTGTTTTGTTCCGGACATCCCACCAGCGCCACAACAGGGCCAGCACCCTTAAACAAATATCCGGTTTTAGTGACAGAATGTCTTGGACAAAGCTTTTCGCTGAATGGGCCTGCAACAGCTGTTTTCTGAAGGTTTCAAGACTCAGCTCCTGCCAACACTGCCGAACTGCTTTACACTTCAGGAAGCAGTGAGCCCCATCCTCATCAAAACGGAAACACACTGGACATCTGGTATCTAGCTGAATCCCTTTTCTTTGGATATTCAGTTTAAAGGCCAAACTATTGTGTGCTACTCTCCATACGAACTGCTTCAATTTCGGGGGACCTGGCAGTTTCCAGATTTTCTGCCATATTTGCCTGCGTCCTCGATTAGTAGGCTGGACTGATGACTCCCCTTGCTGACGCACCCTCGCTTGCTCAGCATTGTCTTCCAGAACATGATAAGCAGACTTGACAGAGAATGTGCCCTTTTGATCGAAATGCCAAGCCACCCAATCAACACGATCAGTATGCACAGGTGTTGCCAATATATTAATCACATCCTCTTCCCAAAATAAATCCTTCACCATCTGCTCATCCCAGGAGCCTGTATACGGATCAATCAGTTCAGAGACTTTATTCAGCAGGATGGTTCCACGAGGTGTTCTGGGTCTTCTTGTGTTTCCTGATGGAAGCCATGGGTCCTCCCAAATACGCACGCTTGTGCCATCTCCAATCCTCCATATGATTCCATTCTCCATTGCCCGCAGACCCCTCACCAGACTGCGCCATGTGTATGATATCCCAGGCCCCTCAGTTGCAGCCCAGATGTTTCCATCAGGGAAGTATTTGGCCTTCAGGAGCCTGCCACACAATGTATCCGGGGACTGAACTAGGCGCCAGCACTGCCTTGCAAGCATCGCAAGGTTAAACAAGTGGAGATCCCTGTAACCGAGACCCCCTTTGTCCTTCCTGCACGACAGAGTTTGCCATGATATCCAGTGCAGCTTCTTCTCATTATCTTGCTGAGCCCACCAAAATCTACAAATCATCCTGCTAATCTCATCGCATAACGACTTAGTGAGGTCGAAACACGACATCGCATAGCTTGGTATTGCTTGGGCGACGGCCTTGATCAGAGTTTCTTTCCCAGCTTTCGACAAAGAGCCGCTCCTTTCCAGCCCTGAATGCGTTTCCAGACTCGATCTTTCAGATATGCAAATCTTTTCGCACGGCTCCTGCCCGTATACACCGGCAGCCCCAGGTACCTCTCGCTTTGCGCTTCTTGTGTCAACTCCATTGCACTCATGAACTCATGTTTCGTAGCGTCTCCACAATTGTTGAAAATGCATGGAAGACGTCTATGCAGGCGTTGGGGGATTCAGTTGTAGGCGCCGTTAGGCGTGTAGCGCGGGATCTTGGTGAATGGGGAAGGAATGTGCTGGGGGGACTGGAGAAAGGAATAAAAAAGGCTAAAAAATCTCTGGAAGCCTGTAGGAGGGGAGGAATTAGCGCCGAGTCGGTAAGAAAGGAGGAGCTGCTTAGATTTAAACTAGAAAAATTGGAGGAGAAGAAGAACATGTACTGGCGTCAGCGAGCGAAAGTTCACTGGCTGCGAGAGGGTGATCGCAATACAAGTAGAATTAATAAGCTGGTGTCGGAGGGGGGTGCAGTAGTGAATGGAGGCGAGGAGATAAAAAATATGATCTCTAACTTTTATAAAGATTTGTTTACCGGCAATGCAGGAACAAGAATGGAGGAGCTTCTGCAGCACATCTCTCTGAAAGTTACTGACGAGATGAATGGCGTACTCCTCCGGCCCTTCTCTGCCGAGGAGATCAAAGTAGCGCTTGACGCAATTGGAGACCTCAAAGCGCCTGGGGCTGATGGTATGACATCTCTGTTTTATAAAAAATATTGGGAGACGGTGGGTGTGGATGTGACCCGAGAAGTACTGAAGTTCCTGAATGGTGAAGCGATGCCAGCTGCATGGAATGAAACCATTGTTGTTCTTATCCCGAAGGTCGCTCATCCAGATAAACTGAAGGACCTGAGGCCCATTAGTCTGTGCAATGTGTTATACAAAATAGCATCCAAAGTACTTTCAAATCGACTGAAGCTGATTCTCCCTGATATCATATCACCTAACCAAAGTGCATTTGTTCCTGGTCGCCTCATCACAGACAATGTACTGGTGGCATATGAGATGACGCACTATCTGCAGAACAAAAGAAGGGGCGGAGATTGCTCTGCTGCGCTCAAGCTGGACATGAGCAAGGCTTACGATAGAGTGGAGTGGTCCTTCCTAGAAAAGATGATGCAGAGAATGGGTTTTGATAACCGGTGGATCAGTTTGATCATGCAGTGTGTCTCCACCGTGTCCTACAAAATCAAAGTGAATGGAGAGCTGACTGAAGAGATCACGCCTTCCCGTGGATTGCGTCAAGGAGATCCTCTGTCACCGTATTTGTTCCTCATCTGTGCAGAAGGGTTCTCGGCATTGTTAGATGCAGAAGAGAGGGCTGGAAACCTGGAAGGGATCACTATATGTGAAGGTGCACCGAGTATTACTCATTTACTGTTCGCAGATGATTCGCTGCTACTCCTGAAAGCTAATGAGAGGAGTGCAGGTAGCCTGCGACATGTTCTGCAACTATACGAGGATTGCTCGGGGCAGATGATAAACAAAGTAAACATTGGTTTCACTAGAGAGGCCTGCTCACGCCTTACTAATGGTTTCACTAGAGAGGCCTGCTCACGCCTTACTAAAAGTCAGTTTGTCGAACTACTGAAGCGTGAAGGCCCATATACAGCCCTAAATAAATGGTTCGAATCGCTGAATGATCAAGCACAAAGCAGCACTGTTTTTCCTTGGGATGTTGTCGCATGTGCAAACGCGTTTTTTAAAAAAAATGGAAAAAACGAGAAAAACCTATGCAGCAGACAGCATGTGTGATTGAAATGCAGGAAAGCCACCTTTTGTTCACAGAAAATGTGAGATTCGGAGAGCTGAGGATTTGAAGGAGTAACAAGACCCGGTTAGAGCCGACAGGATGAGATGAGATGCGAGGACGAGTTCTTGCATGATCCAAATCCAGTGGTACTGGAGATGACAATTACTCGGTCTCTTGTTAGATAATGAAGTACGTGAACGATGGAATGCCAAGAACCACGTCGCGCCGCGCATCGTTCTCGCGTGCTCGCCCTTTTTTCCCCCCTCCAATCCAAGAGGCAAAAGGATGGCCTGTGATGAGGTGGACCTGCGAACGCACTGGTCCGTTTCAATCACACGGCCTCTTTGGGAAGAAAGGGTAGGGAAAGGGTAGGATAGAAAAATCATAGGATTGATGGCTCCTTTGGTTCAAAGGATTCTTGTAGGAGAAATGGAGGATTTTGAATTCCATAGGAAAGTACACTGTTCATCCCTTTGGAACACAGGATTTGTGCATAGGAAAGGGAAAGAAAAGTTTCCTGTGGTGCTTGTTTTGTAGGAAAACTGCAGAAAAAAATAATGCGGTCCAACTTCTTTGTTTCCTTCCCATCGCATAGGACCGAGGCAAACAGAGCTGTCATTTGCTAGTGCAAAAGCTGAATGCCTCGTTTTGATGCATTAAACAATCGGCTTGCAAAAAGATTTGTCAGACCTGTAATTAAATCAATTGGATTATGTACTTTCAAGTATTCCTATTCCTATGAATCTCCCATAGGCATCCAAACATCTATCTTCTACAGTTTTTTATAGTTTTCAATCCTCTATTTTACAATTGCATTACAATTGCATTCCTATGAAATTCCTATACTTTTCCTATTCCTATCCTTTTGCAATCATATATTCCAAAGGGGGCCTGAGGTGGTTGGCTGGTGTGATCCAATGGGAAGTGAAACCATAGGAAACACGTACGAGTGCCCTTTGGTACCCAGCTCAGGCGAGTTCCATCGGCCCCACGAGTTAAAAAAAATCATCTCCGTCCCCGGCTCTGTCTCTCCCTCTCTGCGAGCTTCAGCGGCGGCCACCCCTCGCGGCGCTCGGCACCGCCCGCACCAGGGCAGGCGGACGGGCGGATCCGCCACCCCTCGGCGCTAGGGCGCGCCCGCCCGCAGGGCCGGACCGTGCACGAAGGCGGCATGGTGGCGGATCCACCGACGGCTCTCGGCCTCCACCAGCGGGCGGCGCTGCTTTCACTGCAACGCGGCGCTCGAGCTCCACCACCTCCACCAGATCCGCCACCCACCGCGGATCTGCCGGCCGTGGGCGGACGGCGGCGGGCCACCTCACCCCCGGGCTGCTAGGCGGCGCCCCACCTCCCCCCGGCGGGCAGCGGCGCCCTCTACCTCCCACCCCCACGCCCTCGGCGGACGGCGGCCCCCATCCCCCGGCGGCCAGGGTGGACGGCGGCGCTTCACATCCGCATCCACTCCCTGAGCGCTTCGGCCTCCTTTGCAGGGGACCTGGTTCTTCTTCTTTTTTTTTTGGCGAAATAGCCAATTTGGCCCCTCAACTATCGTGTAAGGCTCAATTTGGCCCCTGAACTATCAAAACGTCCACTTTGGCCCTCGATCTTTTTGATTTCAGCTTAATCTCGTCCATTCACCACGATTGCTCACCACGTGGACAGAGGGCATGCAAAAAAGTCAAATTTGCCCCTCTCTATTTTCTTTACCTTGTGGCCCCTCACGGCGTTTGCCTTATTTCCGTTTCTCTCCGTCCCATCCTATCGATCTCTGTCCTCATCCACCCATGGAGGCCAGGGCAGCCGTGGAGGCGCAGCTATGGGGGCGAACCCTGGAGGCGCGCCAGTGGGGCGGCCGTGGAGCCGCATCCATGAACGGAGAGAAACGCCGTGAACGACCAATAGGAAAAGAAATTAAGGAGGGGTAGAATCATCTTTTTGCTTGTTCATCTGTCCACGTGTTCAGCAAAATGGGCAAATGGATGACATTGAGTCGAAAATCATAAGATCAGGGGCTAAAGTGGCCGTTTTGATAGTTCAGGGGCCAACTTGAGCTTTCGGCGATAGTTGAGGGGCCAAAACAGCTATTTCGCCTTTCCATGGCCTGCGCGCGCGCGAGCGACTGCTTTTCGCGCCAGGAATTTTCTATGAGCTCCGACCTCATTGTTCGTTTCCCTATGGAATTGGCTTGTAGGATTGGAATCCTATGGAATGGATCCTTGAGTTTTCTAGCAACCAAAGGATGGGAAAGGAAAATTTCCTTAGGAATTCCAATCCCGTGAAATTCCTTTATTTAACCTGTGTTCCAAAAGGGCCTTATTGATCCGGAAAAGAGGTTTGGTTTAGCGGATCACGAGCGGGGAACGCGTTGGCATTAATATTTTGCATTATTGTTCTAGCGTCTGGGCAGCCTCGTGCTGTTGTTCACTGCCCAGTGTGCAGCCCACGTTGAACTCTTTGTTCACGTCCATTCATTTTCATGTCCCAACGATCAGTGCACCGGCCATTTTCTGTGGAGAGAGAAAAAAGTAATGCATTGGCCATTTGCCGAGTACGAGCCTACAAGGCTACTCAGCAAATTTGCGGTGATTTATAAAGGTGATTGAGGTGATTTATAAAGAGTTTTAAATTCCTAATGTAAAAATTATCTTCTATTTTAGAAGCAAGATTTTGAAAAAAGGTTGGAGAAAATATTTGCTCCTAGTATTTTTTAGCCACTTGAAAAACTTATTGATTTACTAATTAATTATTATTATTATCGAAACTATTAGAAATGCTCCAAAATCCGTATAGACCAGACGCGGGATACCGATCAAAGATTGAGGCTGAGGTGGACACTTCACGCGCAAATATAATGGCAATACTCCCTCCGTCCCCAAAAGATGTCGTTCTCGCTTCCCGAGAAACGATTGCAGGCAATTTTTAAAAATAGTAAATAACATCGATTAGTATCATAATTAGTATTGTTGGAAAGATCTTTAGATCTAGTTTTTTAACAAATTTATTTGGAGATATAAACATTATACGTATTTTCTACAAATCGAGTCAAACTTGTGGCACGAACACCCAAAACGTCATCCTTTTTGGGACGGAGGGAGTATCTCACATCTTGGCCTGGTTGGCCCTACTTGTACATGCTACTGCAGATTACCAGTGAGCTCATCTTGTCAGCTCGGGTGGGACGTCGTTGATCATGTGGAACAAACCTCGCGCATGCACCATGCACTCTTTTTCTATCATGTAGGCATGGATATAAGCTATGACTAATTATCTGTTGGACCCTAAAAGTTTGTTTAAATTAATTCGTGTTGGCTAGCTTTGTCAAAAAAAAATTGATGTTGGCTATATAGCTAGCGGGCTAAGAGCATCTTAAGAGTTCTCCAAAACTTCGTTCTCTTGAAACCTCATATAGACCTATAGCATACACTAAATTTTTTCTTTTCTCCAAAAGTTAGCCTATCTCAAATAAGATATAGATTGGACAACATGACATCTTCAACTTAGGACGGATAGGGGATAATTTAGGATACTACCGAATATAAGTGATTTTTATTACATAAGCTTTAATTTTAATTCTAAGAGAGATAAATAGGAGAACTCTTGAAGATACTTTAACAATTAGTTGAAGACTTGGCTAAAAACTTAACCCACTTATCAGTCCTCGTGTTTGGGTATATTAGAGATAATTTGGATTAAAATAGGTCGCTAATAATGAGTGCTATATATACATCTAAACAAGACCAGATGAGCTTCCTCCGTCCAAACGGCCAAACCTACTACCGTAGTCGTCATAGCAACAGTAGCAGCCAATAGAAAAACTGGTCCACCATTCCACATCACTCTCCCTGATGTCAAACTGGTACTTGTAATACAGGTCATCTCTCCCACCACACATCAGTACTGATCGTGATGCATGGTCCTACTTGGCACCTAGTGTACCTATATACACACGATAAAAAAAGATGTGTTCACATTAATGCATAGCTTGCCGACTAGCTAGCTTTGGCTTTATTTGTACGTGTGCACAAACACCGTACCAAGCGATGCAACAAACCTCAATGGTTAGCTATGTTTCTTAGAGTTGAGGTTTGGATGTGCTATTCTACGAGATCATGAATCATTCTTCTCGTTTGTAGATGCCAGGTCGGTCGTCGGTGGCGAGAGATGGTAAATACTCCATCCATCTCAAATTATAAGATGTTTGATTTTTTTTTTTTAAACTCGAGTTTGACCATTCATTTTATTTAAAAAATTGTATAAATATTGCCAAATTTAAGTTATTCTTGAAGAACTATCATTAATGAAGCAAGCCACGACAAAAGAAGTGAAATTTTGCAATTTTTTTTTAAATAAGACGAGTGGTCAAACTTGGTGCCAAAAAAAAAGTCAAACGTCTTATAATTTGGGATGGAAAGGAGTAATAAATTTCTATTTCTTCCATCCTAATTTATAAGACGTTTAATTTTCTTACTCCAAGTTTGACCACTTGTTTTATTAAAAAAATATGTAAATATAGTCAAATTTAAGCTATTTTTAAAGAACTCTTATTGATAAAGCAAGCCATGATAAAAGAAGTGAAATTTTACAAAAAATTTTAAATAAAATAAGTGATCACATTTAGTGTCAGAAAAAGAAATATTCTATAAATTAGGATGGAGGAAGTAACAGTTACAACTACACTACACAGGTCGGGACAACTTTGTGATGCGATGCCAAGTGGATTCCTGCATGTGCAGTCTTGCTCGTCGTTGCAACTCAAACAAAGCTCACAATCACTCATCCGATCCCTGTGATCTGATACATAGGATTAGTCTACGCGCATGTGTGAGCATCTATGTCTGTGTATTGTGATAAAGGAGAAAAAAAACTATCTGTGCTCCAGAGCCCAGAGGTGTGAAGCAGTGAGATGAGGTAGCACGTGCCATGCACGAGTCATTGCAATAATCATCCAATCCAACGAATATGGCAACGACAATCCCCTCGATTTCTCTCGGATGATGATAAACAGATCGAGGAAAGCGACGACGTACCAATAAAAACCGCGTCGCATCGTTCTCACGGCGGGCCGGGGCCTCATCTTTCAGTTCGGAAGACAGGCGATGTGGTGTGATGAGTTATGATGCGTGAACACGTCGTTGGAGCATGTGATTTGAAATCCATCACAATTCTTTGTTTGAGTGAATCTAAATACTCTCATCATCCTAAAACTAGGGTCCCCTTCCTTCTTCATCTCCGGCGAGGCTGCTGGTAGCAACGAGGAGAGGGGGCTCATCCGCCCATCTCTTGTTTACGTCAGTCTTTAGATCAAGTTTGATTAAGGTTTAGTCCAAATAAATTTGCTAATAAAATTAGATAAATTCTTGTTCAGATCTTGTTACCCACGATAACTTGGTGACTGGCATGATAATTAAGATCATTGCATACGTTGATTTCATTGGTAGGAAGCCAATTTGTGCCTATTATTTGCAACTGGGAAGGATGCTAGGCACTTCGTCCCCACAAAGACAGAAACTCTGGACCACTGATCTCATCGTTGATGGTCGTGGAGAGGAACTTAATCATACATGACAAAGCAAAGGGTTATATAGGTGACGAATGTGCAGCCTATGTTGTATCTAACGATGCAATTGCTGATATTCTTTTATCATTCCAGATGCCTTACTGGTTTGAAATATTGGATGTTGGGCATGTTCAATATTTTGGGTTGATTGTTGGATTCAACATAAAGAGTGTATTTTAGCTTTAGTGTTTAACAAGGCTCTACTTTGGATTGAGTAAATCCATTAGGGAAGATGACGATAGAAAAATTTGAATAGAATGTTATATATTTATTTTTATTTATTAGATGTTTTCGTATGATTTGAGAATGTGTTGTGTGACGAGTTTAATATAATTCGTCAAATAATCTTGGGTTTGGCGAAAAGGGGCCTCTAGCCTAGTGGTTAGAAAGATCTGCGTAAGATCCAAATTTGTCTTAGTTTGACTCCTCGTGTCAGCAAATTTAAAAGTTTGGATTTGGATTTTGGAATAAGAAAATTAATAAAAATAGGTTGGTATTTCCCCGGCTGATCGACTTCGGTCAAACATGATCTCAGGTTTTTTTTTAAAAAGTACTAATATTTAAGAGGGAAAAATTATATTCGTAGAATATACTTTCATAGTATTTACTTAAGAGTATAAGTTAAACGAAATTTAACGGTGGCCAGAAAATATACAGATTATTCACCTGACGGAATCGCACGGTGCAAAACTCTGCACCACACATCACTCTCCCTGATGTGATGTGGCCCGCCGTTTCTTCCACCACACATCAGTGAGTCCTGAATTCTGATCGCGACGGGCCTATATATTTGCCATTGATATGTGTTGAAGTGTTCATGTATATATACACGCACTTTGGTAATTCTAGTACAGGTCATTTTTCTTCCACTACATATAAAAAAAAAAAAAGATGTGCTCGCAATAATGCATGTATGATGGATCTGCCGACTAGCTTTTGGCTCAGTACGTGCACAGAGTCATGGTGCGTTGCGTGCAGATATTCTCGGCCACAGACCAAATTAAACACACATGCATATTGCGACGTTGCACGCTCGCAAGTTATTAGGCTGCCAAAAACTGCCAGTCTGCCACGGAACTGGCGTACGTGCAGCTCCTGCACTGCAGCACTGGACACGCTATATATGATGTGGTTGATTAGTCAGCGTGACACCAAATTCAGCCAAGAAACACACGGCCACTGCACATAATAACACACCGGCACAAAGAGCGTGTCCCAGCTGCTAGCTAGCTCACCATATACTATATAGTTTGCAAATGGCGCCGATTTCCCATATGCATGCACCATCTACTACAAATATAATTAATGTATATTTTGCAGTGGCCTTTTCACCAAACCGCCATTTTTATCCAATGTAATAGAAATAGACCAGTAATAAAATATATACAAACAAAGAACACACGCATTTTTCTTTTTGAACGAGGAACACACGCATTTTGCCATTATTCATGGACTCGTGTGGTCGTCTCGAGCATAAGTTGAACTAGAACTTCGTCCCCACCCCCCCCCTCCTCCTCCTCTGTATAGCTCCTAATACGTAAATAATTAAACTGAGCTTGCGTGCTTATTTTTAATGTGGGTTGCTTTCAGCGCGGCGTGCGTTGTTTTATCATGTTCCTTTTGGAGGTTGCAGTGTTGTACAGAGGCTGTTCTTCTTGTTTTTTCACCTCAAGAGCAAGAAGAGAATTGAAGGTTTTCACCTCTAGAGCAAGAAGAGAATTCAAGCTCCGTGTGTCCTTGCATTTGTGTTCCAGCTTTATATGACTTGGAACTGAATTATTGCTTGCGTTGCGTGCATTGGCATATACTACTTGTTGGGTTGTACCAGTAGTTCGCAGCTATAGGCGTGATGATGCATGAGAATGGCAAGTGAGGCAATCTTTCACGGGAGAGGTTAATTCGCCGTGAAGAAACGTTCACCATCATGCATATGCATGCATCAGGTCGGTAGATATATTATGGATTTTACGTTGCACCTAATCACCAGATCATGGCATTGCATGGCATGATATTATGCATGCAGATGGGACCCACACACACACCTATATCCGCGTTGTTGACCCTTTTTGTTTTCGTGTTCCACCTGGCCATCTTGTCTTTCTCATAAACCGCCATACTTTTTGTTTGTGGTCTTTGTGGGCTCACAAATCCTAGTCATATATATATATATATATATATATATATATATATATATATATATATATATATATATATATATATATATATATATATATATATATACTCCTATTTCTCAAGAACAGTACAGTACAGTACAGGCATCTTTCATTTGGTGACCTAATCTTTTGGTGTTGGACAAGACTTTGATTCCATATAAATCTGCATGTGTACGGCCAGATATTTTCGTCTTGCATTGATCGTTGTAGACACTAGCTGTTAGGTTAGTAAGACATATACTAGTCCATCAACCCGTACCATCGCACGGGCTAAAATTTTAAGAGATATATTGTGTAATATATCTAACAAGAATAATTTTTATACTAAATTATATAATTTTTATATTTATTTTCTACAAAATAGACGTAATAGATACTTCATACTCTATAGCAATTATCGCAAACTTATTAATTATTTTTTTTTGCAAGGCATTGTTTTATATGTCTTTCATCCATTTGTATTTTTACTTTCTATTGGCATTGATTTATATTTCTTATGAAGCCTTGAATCTAAATTATAATTTTCTAAAATTTTGTCTTATTAACTGTTATATTTTTTACCATAAACTTAAAACTCTTGTACTTAATGTATCTTTCACTAACTCTCCTGTTTGTATTTTTTTAAAATAAGTAATTTAGGTCATAAAGTATATTTACTAAATAGCATAAGCAATCATTTGAATCTTGCATCATGACACTTGAGGTTAGTGGTAGAGCTTGAATCTTCGATGTGTATAGCAGTGTTAATCTCTAAAGAATTTTAATAGTTTAGTCATATAATATTTTACTTTTTATGCTAAAATAAATTTAAAAGGTTAGACAAATATATATACACACAGCAGTGGTATCTCTCATACTTTCAAGATAATTGAATTTTCTTGTTAAGAAATTACATGAAATTATATATGCATCTGGTTATAATACAAATATAAAGGCGTCAAATATTTAGTTAAAATATATCAAGATATCTAAAGAAGCAACCTAAATAAAATATATTTTATGATTACTAATATGAGTTTAATATGAGTTTTTAAGGAAATATTTTTTGCTAAAATATAACATATATATTTATCATTGATGCATGTTGGCACATCATGTATACTTAATTCAATCAAATATTAATATTAGTAACATATACATGCTTTATGATTATTTATACAATTTTAACTATAAGTTCTTGACAATTTTTAGATGTAGATTTGCAAGGACATTTAAACTTTTAAATAATAAGATAAAAATTGGGTTACATAGATCATCTATCATAATAAGAGTACATCGGTAATTAGATATAAATTTTTACTTCATGTTATTTTATTACACAATAGCAGAGTTAGATAATTATTTAGGAATTAAAATAGATCCAATAGCTAGTGTTATTGATGATAGTTTTGAAGGAAATTATTAATAGTGATTAGGTTAAACGGTATTGATGATCAAATTCTTCAAATTTTTGTGAGAACTTTTAGGTTCTATATTTTGTTTTCTTATCATATCTTGTGAGGACTAATGTGGAGGCTCCATTAGAGATATCTAGATAGACTTTCTAGTAATTTTCTATAGCATGATACGTTTTTAGATGATAGCCTAATACTAGCATATATAAAGCCTAGTTGCATCCAATTATGTGACTTCATTAATCATAGTTAGCTTTTGAGTTTTAATCGACTTAAGTAGAAAGTCTAGTATTTTTTATATTTATAAAAAATTAACTTTTAACTAAAAGGAGTTTAGGTCTTAGTAGTACTTGATTTAGATATTATTTAAGTCGAAACTCAGTTTGTACTCTAGCATTACACTTGTTAAATTTGTTATAACAATTATATTATCAATAGTGAAATGATATAATATTTCATTTAAAATATATAAAATAATTTAAAATAACAAACTATGACATTAATTTTCATGTAGCATTAACATAATTTAAAGTGAATTATCGATGTCATGTTATTACTATGTATTTTGTGAATTAAATATTTTATTCTTCATAAGAAATTAAAAATATTTATCCTTTTATTTATTTATTATAATAGCAAAGTGGGTAATTTATATATAAATCTAGGGGTTATTTTGATTTACTTTTCAATAATAATAGATGTACGTGGGGAATTTCTATATAAATTTAGGGGTTATCTTGAATTATTCTTCATAATGGCGGTGTGGGTAAAATTAGAGGGTTATTTTATCTATTCTTCATAATGGCAGTGTGGGTAATTTAAATACAAAATTAGGGGGTTATTTTATGTATTTTTCATAATGGCAGGTGGGTAATTTTTTTTTATAAATTGCAACAGATCTTATGGCTATTATCAACTATGATGATTAGTGTCTACCAAATTAAAAGGTCAGATGTTTATAATTATTGTGGGAATTTCTAGGATTTATCTTTTTTCTTAGCGCCTCCGGTGAGAATCAACGTGGCGCCTCCGTTGGGACCTCTAATTAGTAATAGTAAGATAATATGGCTCTGATTTTATTTTTTTTTAGAAGTCTTTCTGCGTCTAGGGTTGTTTTTTTTTCTTGCGGCGCGGCACAGGTGCATCATATACGTACGTTGCTACAATTAATCCCCTTTGCATCAGTGGTACACCCACTACACCATACCAGGCAGGCGATTTACTGGAGTTGACTCAGTTATATTTTCACTTGTGGGCCGGGTCACACGAGCGTCGTCAGAGGTGAAAAATACTCTCTTTTTGAACTTAGAGGTGAAAAAGACTACCGTAGTATGTACCAGTCTACTAAAGCTCTGACGGTCCAATTTGATTCTACAAAATCCATATCAAAGCAAAGGCCCTGCCATATGCATGATGCCAAGTCTTTGTACCTGAAGCAGTCGTTACATGTTTTCGTTCACTTGTGACCCAAGAGTGTTTTGCTTTTGTTCCCTTTATAGACAAAATCATATATACGTATGTCGTCGTTAGCTAGGAGTATACATCATGAGATCATCGCATGCTTAATTGGTTATTACTACTCCAAATAAGTCTTCCCTAGTCGTAGATGTCAACATGTATTTATTTCGACAATTAGGCGAGGGTAGGAGGGCTACGCCTACGACGGGATGATGTCATTGTCACCTAGCGTCTAGGTGTCACGTTGGAGGGCTAGGCCCTTTGCATTGGCCACACCTCTTAAAATGTATAGGTGCTAAAATGGTAATAGTATAATACTTTCTCGGTCCACAAATACTCATTAAAGCCTAGAATTAGGCTCCCCGCACCGGATATACAGGAATGGAGGGAGTATCTATATTGTGATCGGTGGAATTTATGATCAGGTGATCGATCGAATAACGCAATCTTTAAATGGTGGTTTTTCACAGCAGGAGATTAGTGCCAACGAAAAAGCCCCACCGGTGTAAATAATTCCTGCCATATTTATCACCCATGAGTAACACTATAATTTGGGAACGCTCATATACAGTTTGGAGCCAGAAACTGTGACAAATCCACCACCATCCCCAAAACATTCTTATTGTCACAAACATTCTTATTGTAGCCTCTTCTCTCCTTGGTGTCAAGTATAGTATACTGCACAGCAGGAGATTAGTGCCAACAAAAAAGCCCCACCGGTGTAAATAATTCCTGCCATATTTGTCACCCATGAGTAACACTATAATTTGGGAACGCTCATATACAGTTTGGAGCCAAAAACTGTGACAAATCCACCACCATCCCCAAAACATTCTTATTGTAGCCTCTTCTCTCCTTGGTGTCAAGTATAGTATCCTCTCCATTCAGGTGTAAATTATACAACAGGAGTATAACTAGAAACCAAAATAAACAAACAAGTCAAGCACAAGCACATAATAATTAACCCAAGCACAGAATAATTAGCCTTTTGTCATGCCTATAGATCTGAATTTAGCGCCAATTGAAGAAGATGAAGAAGCTGCAATACCTGATCTAAACCAGCAAGCTTCCTATGAGTTTGAGGAAGGCCAAATCCATGCTGTCCAAGATCAAGAACATTATTCAGCCTTGAATAAATACCAAGCACCTTTTGATCTCAACATGAATGCAGGTAAGAACCTCATTTCGCCATAGTAAATTATATGTGATCTTGGTGCAAAGTTTAGTGTTTATTCCTCCTTTAACTACTTGTCATATCCTCCATGCATGTAGAAAATGATGAAACTGCCGACCAGGATGTCACTGTTGTCCAAGATGGAGAAGGGGAAGCTTCCAACCACAATGAACAAGCCCCTTTTGATCTAAACATGAAGGCTGGTATGTAAATTTCATTTGGGTTATGGGTAAATTTAGGGCCCTGTTTGGATCTAATGAACTAACAACTAGTTCAACTAGTTGAGTTTTATGGACTAGTGAACTAGTAACTAGTTGAGCCTTATAGTTCATCTGTTTGGATTCTCATGGACTAATTACTAGTTAACTAGTTACTAGTTCATAAGATCTAAATAGGGCCTTAAATATTTCTGCACTTGATCATTGCCTCACCATTCACCTGTATCCCTTGTATTCGTGAATGGAGGAAGTACATCTGATTGCCCTTATTATTTTTCATTTTGTTGAACCTTTGATAGATCTTAGGAATTGTTAGGAAGCGCCTTTTAATATATTTCTATGTGGTGTAGCTTCAGCTACCAAATGGATGCCAATAAATTAAACCCTCCGGTCACTAATGTGTAGGAGTATCTTCGTTGTGGTCTCGCAAAAACCCTAGCAAATATCCGGAACAGACCGTCGAAATTGTATGTTATATTACGCAGAGATTCATCCCAAAAATACCCAGTAATTGTCAGTCGTCGACAGTCAATCAAATGAAATCAAACGACAGATAAATGCCAATATCTCCCCCCCTTCATTAACCACGCCACCACCACGACGCGGTCAAAGGCCCACGCAAATCTTGTCCAAAAAAAAAAAGGCCTACGCAACGGACCCCCTCCTCCACTCCAGGCCGTTGATCCGGTCCACGTGGCGGACCGCGCACGAGCGCGCCGTCGATTCAGTCATCATCCGAACCGTATCTAACCGCAGCTCGCTCAGGAGGGCAGCAGCAGCACCAGCACAGCGCTCGCCTTGACCCCGCGCGCTCGCGCCCGCCGAGTCGTGCGGTTTGGTGGCTGCCCCCGTTTGGGTACTCGCCCACTACTCTACTCCCAGTCCCTGCACGTAAACAGAGCAGTTGCCCTCGGCTTCTTCTTGCCCGTTGCCTGCTCGCCGTTGCCTTGCCCTATATAAACACAGCAGAGCACTACGGCAGCCGGCAGAGTTCAGAGTTCAGACATCAGGCTCAGAGCAGGCAGAGGAGAGATTTTCTGCCTTTTTCCAAGCACAAGAAAAGAAGAGGAGAGGAATCCTTTGGGCTTTCTTTCTGATCACTGTTTTGTTCTGAGGGATGGCGGCGTGCGGTGGTGGTGGTGGTGAGAGGATGACGGCTGCTGCTGCTGCCGCGGCGACGAAGACGACGATGGCCGCGCCATGGCTGCTTCTTGCTTGCAGCTTGCTGCTGTTCTTGGCGACCTTTCAGGGTGAGTGCTGCTGCTGCTGCTGCTGCAGTCCGACGATTCAGTTCACCTGCACTTTCCTCAGATTTTTTTCCCCTTCCATCTTCTTCATGTGAGTGAGCAGTTCACCTGTCACCTAGTATGCGTTCTTCTGCTGCCCGTGGCCGGCGTTCCTCTTGCCTGTGCGGCAGTGTGCGTTAGTTCGTTCGTCAATTAACTCTAGTTCTGCAGTTTCGTTTAGTCTGCTTAATCAGTCCACCTGTTTTCTTCAGTTCATTCATGTCGAGTCCTTTCAGTAACCTGTTGTCTAGCTAAATTTCAAGATCTCTCTCTTCTTGATGATGCTTTCCGTTTCTTTTCTTCCCCACTGCAATTTTGCTGGTCCTGCATCCTAGAAATTCTCAAATGGTCAGTCAGGTTGGTGGTGTTTCTGTTTCTTTAGATCTGAGTTTTGTGGCTGCACCTGCATTAGGATAACGTTTTCCGTAACGGGGGATGGATACCTTAGGAATAAAGAGGGCGCCAAAATGGTGGCTGGGATTTCTCAAGTTTTTTTTTTTTTTTTTTTTCCTGGTGGAGCCGTAGAGGTGGTTGACAGGTTTATCCTTTGTGTTCTTGGTTGGGTCTCCACGGAAATAATTATAACCAAAACAGGGTAGGGCTGGGATTTGTTTCGTAGCCTCTCCAACAACTTGGTATTTCAACTTGCTATCTTTATTTTTTTTGGCAAAATCACAAAAAACCCTCTCCAATAACTCCTCAAATCAACTCCTCATTTATCATAAGTTGCTATTCTTTTCTCCCGCACGCGGACACGACTTGCCATCGAGCTTTTAGAAGAGGTGGAAGGGTGAAAAAATAATTTTATTTCTGCTTCAGGGTTCCTGATGTAAGTTTTCAATAGGTGGAAGGATATAAACATAATTTTGTTTCTGTCTCGGGGTTTCTGATGTAAGTCTGATAGTTTGATCTGTGTTTGGCAAGTGAATTATACCAAACTATTGGAGAGGAACTCTTTTTTCACTTGCTATATATTTTTTAGAGCGTTCTTTGCTAAATCACAAGATTTACCAAGTGAATTTTGGCACTCTCTTGAAGATGCTAATTTGCTGTCTGCTCCTCTTCTACGCTGCTATTTGTTTATGGATATCTTTTTGTTACTTCTTCATAGTTTTTACGCAAGGGATGTTTTACCACTTGGGATGTTTTACCACTTCAGCTAGTAGCCGGACAAACGATGGAAATGAACTCATGTTTGTTACGTCGATGCTGTATTTGATCTGAGGCAGTCAAATTACTGACCAACTTCTAGTTTGCTATTGCCACTAGATCAATTTCTGTCATTTTCACTAAAACGGCACGTCGGCCAGTACAGAGTGTGAAAAGTTGGGGCAAGCTAGCCTACGTAAGATCTCAAACAAAATCATTTTTTTTTAGATGTTAGTACATCTCAGTATCTCACCCGATTAGTAGTAATCTGCCAAACCCACTTTTGCGTGACGAAATAGAAAGGCAGCTCCCTTTTCAGATGGGGTTTATTATGTCTCCCGTCAGATGTCGATATAGTCCTATGACAGGGAAACACTGCAGCAGAGACGATGTAGTCCTATGAATGTAGACAAATTAGAGCATCTTAGTCGCTAGACTCTTGGACATGCTATGAGCCTAACTATATGAGACTTTTGACCCATAGAATCCATCCTCTAAGCTGCTCAATCTAGTAGATTAATTTGAGCTTTATTTTAACGTCTGAACTGAAAGTGATGTATTTGGACCCTTGACACCAAGACGTATTTTCTTTGTTTCACAAGCATATCTTTGACTATTGTTTGGACCTTGACACCAAGTTGAAAAGGTATATATCGATTGCTTATTTTACATCAAGCAATACTATGAATGACGACAGTGTTGGTCTTGGTTATTTCAAATCCTATGTAGAAAAAACGTAATAAGATGTGGAGTTGTGCACGGAATTACTTGGAACTTTGGTAGTTGCAGTTGGTTCGTCCCCTGTAGATCTGTTGTTGGCTGCTCCAACTACTCCCTTCACTGCTCTGCTCTGGAATAAGCTACAATGTTTTTCTACACCATTTCACAATGGCTAGGGTATTGAGTTTGCGGATTTTGTGCCAACTGATGACGACTTGTGTTGAAGATCAATTTCACTCTTTTTTTTTTTGTTTTGATTTGATTTGATTGATGACCCAATCTAATCCTGAGCCACCATCAAACTAATAATGCAGGAGCTGAGGGTGCGATCGGCGTGAACTACGGCATGGTCGCCAACAACCTGCCGGCGCCGGAGCAGGTGATCTCCATGTACAAGGCCAAGGACATCAGCTACGTGCGGCTGTTCCACCCGGACACGACGGTGCTGAACGCGCCCGCGGCTCCGGCATCGGCGTGGTCCTGGGCACGCTGAACGAGGACCTCTCGCGCCTGGCGTCCGACCCGTCCTTCGCCGCGTCGTGGGTGGCCACCAACGTGCAGCCGTTCGCCGGCGCCGTCCAGTTCCGGTACATCAACGCCGGCAACGAGGTCATCCCGGGGACCCCGCGGCGCAGGTGCTCCCGGCCATGAAGAACCTGGAGTCGGCGCTCCAGTCCGCGGGGGTCACGGGCGTCCCCGTCACGACGGCCGTGGCCACGAGCGTGCTCGGCGCGTCGTACCCGCCGTCCCAGGGCGCCTTCTCGGAGGCGGCGGCGCCGGTGATGGCGCCCATCGTGTCGTACCTGTCGTCCAGGGGCGCGCCGCTGCTGGTGAACGTGTACCCGTACTTCGCCTACGCGGGCAGCGGCGGGCAGGTGGCGCTCGGGTACGCGCTGCTGTCGGCGGACGGCGGCGGCGCGGCGTCGTCGACGTCGGTGGCGGACGGCGGGGTGGTGTACACCAACATGTTCGACGCGATCGTGGACGCGACGCACGCGGCGGTGGAGAAGGCCGGGGTGCAGGGGCTGGAGCTGGTGGTGTCGGAGACCGGGTGGCCGTCGGGCGGCGGCGGGGACGGCGCCACCGTGGAGAACGCGGCGGCGTACAACAACAACGTGGTGCGGCACGTCGGCGGCGGCACACCGCGGCGGCCCGGGAAGGCCGTGGAGACGTACCTGTTCGCCATGTTCAACGAGAACGGCAAGGCCGAGGGCGTGGAGCAGCACTTCGGCCTCTTCCAGCCGGACATGAGCGAGGTCTACCACGTCGACTTCACGGCGGGATCCACCTAGGCTTTCACCCACTTGTTTACCTAGTGTTATAGCCTTATAGGATCATTCTTCTTTCAGAGACTGATCGACTTCGTTGGAGCTGCTCGATGCTCCAGCACTGCCTCTGCGGCTAGGCTTCTGGAGTAGCACTAGTCTGTCCGTGTGTGTACAGTGCATGTCGGTACACGGCGTTACCCCCCACACCCTATGGATTTGTTTAGCACATTATTACTGTCATTACTGATGCATTTGTTCAGTACTTACAGTAGTAGTACTTCAGTATTATGCCACGATTCTCTACTCTACCACTTGTGTTCTGTTGCGTTTTTGTTCTTTTCATGCAACAGCATATTTTTTTTCGAGGAATTTTGGAGTGAATGTATTCGCTGGCCTATTGGGCTCAATAACGTCTGAGAGCAAATGGAACCGTGGCCCAGCCCACTGGAACATTGGGCTCAATAGCGGTCGCGTAGAGCTGAGTCCAGTCAATACGGACGAGGGACGAACGAGCTGAGTCAAATCCCCAATTCCGACAAATCCCATCACATAGCTCCGCCAACCACTGACTCCACGAGTGCTCCATGGCGTCGCCGCCGCCTGACCTGGACGACGACGCCATCTCAGAGATCCTGCTCCGCCTCCCGCCGGACGAGCCCCAGTGGCTCTTCCGCGCCGCCCTCGTCTGCAAGCCATGGCTCCGCACCCTCTCCCACCCCGCCTTCCTCCGCCGGTACCGAGACTTCCACGGAGCCCCTCCTCTCCTCGGCCTCTTCGCCGACGAGGGAACAATCGAAGCAGTCCAGGATCGCTTCTTCTTCCCCACGACAGCAGTGCCCGCCTTCCCCATTCCGGAGCGCGATGAAGCACCCCTCGACTGCCGCCATGGCCGTGTCCTCCTCAACATGTTTGGAGACCGAGGTTGGTATTACCTTGTCTGTGACCCCATTACGGGCGACCGCCGTCATGTGCCCTACCCGGAAATTCAAAGAGGGTGGTGATGGATGGCCTACAATTCGGTCGCGGTGTTCTGCGCTGCCGCTGGCTGTGATCACCTCGACTGCCATGGTGGCCCCTTCAATTTGGTTTTCGTGTTCACCAACTTCTCGAATCTTAAAATGACCGCGGCCATGTACTCATCGGAGATAGGCGCGTGGAGTGCGCCAGCCACGCTCGACAATGTTCCTGCTGTGCCCTACAGCCGTGGTCCCCTCATTGGAGACGAAATCTACTTTGCACTTCCGAAGGCTGCTACAATTGTCAAGTATGACTGGGCCAATAATTTACTGTCTGTGGTTCAGCCCCAGCCACCAGCAATGCACGACGGCTTTGCGCTCGTGATGATGGAGGATCGTTCTCTGGGCCTTGCTGGCGTTGCGGATTCCAGACTTCGTCTGTGGTCGAGAAGAGTGGGTCTAGAGGGAATTGCTGAATGGGTACAATGCAGGGTCATTGATCTGGAGAAATCGATGCCCATGGCGAACCCCCGTGACTCTGCATCTGTGGTTAGCTTTGCAGAGGGTGTTGGCATCATCTTCGTCAGCACGGGTGTTGGATTGTTCATGATGCAGCTCAAGTCAGGGCGGTGAGGAAGGTTGACAAGCCCTGGGACTTCTCCAGCATCCTACCCTACATGAGCTTCTATACTCCTGGTATTGTAGTAACCCTTGCTGTTCCTTTGGGCTTTGGCCTTCCTTGTCTTTGCAGCTTCAATATGTTTGCTTAGTTGGTTGTGGCTTGTGAATGTACTTATTGCAATTTAAGCAGCACAAATGGATTATATATGGCACTGAAAAGCCAAACCTAAGTTTTACCATGTCGAAGTCTTGGTGCATTGTTGAATACGCATTCATATGTTGATCTAGTACTTTCATGCCACCTTGTTTCAGATTTTTTTAAAAAGAAAACTGACTGTTAATTTCTTGCATATCGTGGAGCACTGGAGCTTTTATCTGGAGCTTACTATAGTTAAATCTTTTGAACTATTATTAGCATGTACTCATTTTAGTGAAAGCACTGAGTCGGGAGTTGGTTATGAATGCTGTCCATGTCATTTTTTGTTTTCAGATCTTTAGTTAGGAGGACCTGCTGTTCTCTGATGTGCCACATGGAAGCAAAACATTGTAGAATGGACGATATTGATCCATCATCTTGAGTCTGCTGCTGCTAACTACCAAAAACTGCTATTGTCGAGTTTTCTTTTTCTTATTCTGTTTAGCAGGTTTAAGTAGTTTAAATGGTGTAAAAGACATTATGATCTGGGGATTTCTAATTATTTGCCACCGTTATCGTTGGCCACTCTCCAGATGCCAGCTTTATCGTTGCCCCTACACGATTGCCACCGAAAACAGTGACAGCCCTACGTTCTTGCCACTTTTGCTGATGTGGCACGCCACATGTGTGTGCCAGCGCAGCAGCGTCCCAGGTCCGAACAGATTGGCACGCGAAAAGTCAGTTTTACCTCGCTTCTCTCTCTCTGTTGATCGCTGCCAGTGGAACCCACCTGTCACCTCCTTCTTCCTCCCTCATCCATGGCCGCCCTGTCCCTCATGCCGGCTGCCCATGCTGTTGCGCGTACAGGTCGGGCTGCGCAGCCTCGTGCTGCCATGGACGAGCTCATCATGCAGGCTACGTACATCGTTTATTCTTTGTCACTCAAAGGTCTCGATAGTCGATACTCGATGGCTTCTTCATCGGCGATGCTGCAGGTGTTCGGGCAGCCGGCGTCGACGGACGTGATGAGGGTCATGGCGTGCCTCCTGGAGCGGCAGCTCGACTTAAAGCTGGTCCGCACCGACACCTTCAAGCGCGGGCACAAGCTCCCCGAGCTCGTTAAGATGAGGGCATGTTCCCAACTTTCAGAAACTCCGATCCTGCTGCATATATAATCGGCAGTAGTCCAATTGCTGTTCCTCTTGATTTACCTGCGTGTGCTGTGCAAGATCCCAGCGCCCAACAGGTGACGCTCACGCGCGGCGGCATCACCCTCGGTGGTACGCTAACTAACCGAGCACACACAAGATTTTGGACTCGCCGAGCTAGCTAGCTAGCTTAGTAGCATGGCTTACTGTCAATGTCAATTCCTTTTCGTCCTCTGACTACTGCAGATTCCAGAGACATATGCCAGTACGTGTGCACCGAGTTCCCGCAGCGGTGGTGCACCAAAACCTGACTGGCGCGGTCGCGCTGGAGCGCGCGTCCATCGGCAGTGGCTGCAGGCGGAGGCACACAGCTTCCACGCGCCGAGCTCGGCGCTGCTGGTGTCGCCGTCGTCATTCCACCTCACCATCGTCGCGCCTCGACGAGGCCGCTGCCGCCGGAGGCGGAGGCGGAGAGCGAACAGCAGCTGGTGCGCGTGCTGGACGTGTACGACAGCGCCTTGCCGACCGCGTACCTTGCGGGCGACGAGTTCACGCTGGCGGAACTGTCCCACCCCTCGAACGCTCTACCTCGCGCGCGCCCGGTCAGGGCCGCGCTGCCGGCGTCCAGGGGGAACGTGATGCGCTGGTACGCTGCCATCTCGTCGCGCCCCCGCGGGAGGCACGTGGTTGCTGGCTCTCTGCATGATGACGGCTGAAGGTTGAAGGAGGAGCTTACATGCGGGACCCACGCGTCAGCCAATAGAAGAGGAGAAACAGTAGGGGCAAAACCGTTTTTTTCCCATGCCCAGGAGTGGTTCTAGGGACGCTGCCTCGCTGGCACACACACGTGGCGTGCCACATCAGCAAAAGTGGCAAGAACGTAGGACTGTCACTGTTTCCGGTGGCAATCGTATAGGGGCAACGATAAAGCTGGCATCTGGAGAGTGGCCAACGATAACGGTGGCAAATAATTAGAAATCCCTATGATCTGCTGCTGTTGTAGATGATCCATCGTCCTGAGTCTGCTGTTGTTCAACAGGTTCAGTGTAATGTTCAGGCAGATTTGATTTACTGTTTGGTTAATGCACAATTCAGCTACATGGAACTAAAACTTTCTGTACTGCATGCCATAGTCCTTTCTTGAAAATGAATTTCAGATTCAGTGTTAGTTTTGTGTCTTAAAGATGGTTGCCAAGTAGCAATGTCTGAGTGTTATGAAACAAAAAAAAAAAAAGATAGCATTGCCTGACCTTTTGGTACATACCACTCGAAATATAAATATTCTAGTTATATTTTAGTTTCGGAAGTGAATTTTTGCTGTTTGTGAATATAAATAAGAAAATCTGTTAGCAGGTATGGAATTTAGATGTTTTTTTACCAGTAAAACCTCGCAAAATTCTATCTCGTAGTGGCATGAGCTGCATGAACATTTAGGCTGCATTCATTCTTTAATCTGTGATTGAGGAAGGTGAATGGTGCAGATGTTTGTATATTCATTTTGAGCTCAAGTTAGTGTGGGTAAGGAAGCTAGACTAGCCTGGTGTAGCGGATAACCACACATATACATGAAATTCTACACCCTTGGTACCATACTAACTCTTGCTTATCTGTTATCGTGCATCTTACATCTTCTATGTGTTTTCACAATAAATTGTTTCTGGTTCATGAACAATTATGCATATTGTATTAATCACTATTTTCACATATGTATCAATTGCTATAATACTGATCTATGCCCAAATGATTACAGATTTACAGTGCCTAGTGTTCCAAGTATGCCTAAACATTTTAACTTTTGAATTCAGTATAGTATATAGCTCATCAAAGTGTAAACAGTGATTTGAGCAGTTGTTTATGAATTATGTCGACAGTATCGTTTCATAATACTGTAGTTTGTCATGGTTAGCAAAGACTCAGTGATACTGTCTGAGCTGCCTCCTGACAGTAAGACCTCAAAACAGATGAATTCTTCACTAGTGCAAAGCGCGCTCCTGCGCGCCTAGGAATGACAGGTGAGTAGATAGATATGGGGTAGTTCTTGTCGAAGCATTATATGTATATCTTACATAAATTCAATGTTCAGTGCATGGTCAAGTATATAACTATACAGATGGTGAAGAGATGAAAAGCTAGAACAATGATGCTGCTCATGAGTTGGTGTAGTGCCCAAGGAGTTCTGTAGATGTGCACCTGTATTGTCCCTGCCTTTTCTCTAAGCTGGTGCAGGTGTGTTTCTGAATCAGTGTCCAGCGGCTGAGATTCGGTATTGGAGAATCTGAGTCTAAATAAGTTGTTATGTAATGAACCTGGAGTTTAAACATTCATATTCAGTATAGCCTGCACAGGGAACAGTTACAGACAATGAAACTAACAGTTTAGTTAGAATGAAGTGAAGTATGGGGAAAAAGGTATACAAATGATGGTAAAATTGGCTGAGTGCAAATTCACTTTTAGAGGAGGCGTGTCCATTAACTATATGGCCAAAGTTACTACATTAGTAAACTGGAGTAAATTAAAGGCATAGATCATGCAGTTAACATCAGGTGTGCAAGTATCTTTCACAAGCCCGACCCTTTGAAGTTCGGCGGGAAATTTTACGAATCAGAGGCACATTGGAGTTTTATTTAAAAGGGGGCAGGTTTAGTAAATCACATCAGACATTAACCTTTGGAGGTCCATAATATAACTGTGATGCTCTATTTTTACTATTGAACTTCAGATGTGAGATCCGCTGTATTAAAGATAAGTATTAAATCTACTTTGACATTCACACTTTTTGGGATTTTTTGATGCCTGGAGACTTTGATCTCTACAGATGATGAAGGGGCATCAGACATCAGAAACACAACAGCAATCTTCTAATTGGCCAAAATCAAAGGGAGTAAGGGGCAAATGGGACAACACTTAATCATCACAATATATCTGAAATAGCACATGTAAATATCTATAACTGAAATATGGTAGAGAATGCAATTTTTATACCTGCATGGATTGGCAGCCAAGTAGCCTGGTTTTAGACATGAGATTGATGTATCCTCATGTGGTGCAGTTCGTACATAACCAGAAACAATCAATTCGCACAGCCTGTAGGCACAATTTAACCCAGAAGCAATACTGAAATATGGAATTGAACTTTACCGTGAGAGGTCTACGAATTGAACGAAAGGATAATGGAAAAGTGATACCTGGAAGCATTAACTGTAATTAGGGATAAAGGTGTATGATCAAAGATTGAAGAACCTATCTCTAAAACACATGACGGAGCTGATCAGGAACTCGGACCGCAGAATTGATATCTAACCGGAAAGAAGGCATAACCAAAGTACCTGCGTCAAGCATAGATCTAGTCAAACTTGAGTGAGGCTGAAACTATGAATGCCTAACTACTTTTAGCTGTGCAAATATAATGCATAACACCAGGGAAAACAAACAACATACGGAAAGAAAATCTAATTCTCTTCATGCTCCATGTGCAGCCATAATTAGAGTACCTGCAACAAGCACAGATCTAGTCATAGAACACCAGAAATATCCTTGAAATAAAAGTAAACACAAGATCTCATAATTTATTATCATGACTATTACCATGGAATCACCAGGAAAGAATAGAGTGGAAGTTAACATAGGTCTGTATTCTTTCCTTGATATTGCAATCACTTCAGAAGGAACAATCCTGTAAATACAAATAGATGTAATTTCAGTTATAGGCATCAAAAGAGCGGTGACCAAGTAACTCAAACACAGGTTGTAACGCAAATGCCGCATAGTTCAAGCCTAACAAAACTATGGACGATGGTACATGGACATGCACACGGAGGCTGTCTATGAGTTTGCATATGAATTCTTTTGCAAAGAGAACATATAAGGATAAAAACCTAAAAAATGAACATAATACAGGTAAACTCTAGTCAGTTACACAAACAGTTTATTTTGAGTTACGGCAATAGTTAATTAAGGGATATTCAATTATGATATGAGGCAACCCTGCCTTGAATTTTTAACTGAATTATTTTTGTTCAGAAGTGGAAAGGAAAAAAAATTCTTTTGGGTTGCATCCACAGCTAAGAACTGCAGCCTCAAATAGGTTGATTGGCACAATTTAAAGAAAGGCACTGCAAGCTGGTTTCTGAAACATATCAGGATAGCAAATGGATAAACCAAGTTTCCAATGGTCAAATGAAGCAAACCCCAACACTGAACCGCAACAGAGGAATACACTGGAAAATAAATTTGATTCAGTATTTGTAGGACCAAATAAATTAATCTACTCTCACAGCAATGTAAATATTGTTTTGGTGGCAAGAAGTTTTTGGATTAGTGTGTGATGCACATCTGTAGTGTGCTTAAATTAGATATGCTATACCAAAGATGAGTGAATGGTCACACAAGCACTTGCTTCATACAACCATAGGGCAAAAGGTAGCAAAAAAAGCTCTTGCTTCATACAACCAACAGCGAAGGTAAACAAAAATCACGCAGCAACCAGGTCCATCCTATGCAGAGAAAGATTGTACCTGAGATAGTTTCAGGGAGCTAACCACTTATCTAAGCCCATGGCTATTCATTCATCCTAAATATTTGAGAGATCACCCTATATTTTTGCCAAAGATGGTAAATGCTAGTGCTGCATCACATAATATTTGCCGAAAAATGTGAAATATTTTAATAGGTATATGGAAAAGCTTATTCTGAAAAACCTAAGGTCCAGAGGTAGCTATAGTATTTCAGTTTGCTAAAAAAAAATAGGAATATTCAGTAACATCCTAGTTGCAATTCCACCCCATGCAAAGGGAACTTCGTGTTGAGCATCCAGTGAACCCTTCACATGAATTGAATCATGTTTCTTTTTCTAAAGAGTATCTAATGTATCCAAGATAGTGACAAAAAATATTTAAACAGTTGTTGTTACTTCAAGGTAGTTGTAAGTTTCATCGCCTTTTTTCTTATTGCCTCATCCATCTATGCCTATAACTATTAATTGGAAATGTTAATAAGGAACTATGTTAACTGACAATCCAGCAAGGCAATTCCTAAAAAGTGAGGAATAAAATCAAGCTGCAACCTATTATTGAGTGGAATTTAAAATAATACCATATGCATAAGTGTTTGGGCCGTCTCAGATAGGGAAGCTTTAACAATCTTTGAATCATGCCATTTCAGAAATCATATACAAGAGAGCACACCACACTGAGGACACAATTCCATAATGACTTTGTCGTCTCAAATTATTAGATTTCAGAGTACTAATTAATCCCAAAGGTGAGAACCACAATGCTCAGAATAAACAATATCAGTAAAGAACAATCAATAGTAGACACGCATGAGGTTCAGTATATCACATGTGAGCTTTTCCAAAAGGACGCATCTTAATGCAAAAGTGGTTATTCAGGAAAAAAGGAGAACTAAATGTAAACGTTATACAACAGTTTGGGAAAGCATCATTGGAAAACAATAGCACACATGCATGGAAGAGGAAATTCACGCCTACCTGATGGTTTGCTATGCTGTTGCTGAAGCTACTCTTGTCAGGAGCTGCAAGTTGCAGCATGACAGAAGCACAAAATCATCTCTTTTGCATCTCCTACCTCAACAATTCTCTCTACAGCAACATGCAATGCAATTCAAACAGGGTTAGAGTGGTAATGGTAATCATAATGCTAGTTACAACCACCTGCAATTGACACAGGGATAGGAAGGTGAAGGTAATGGCAGATCATTGCAATTGTAAAGAAACGACAATATTTTAATATGTAGAACACACATTACTGCAGTCAGCAGTCTGGAATAAGGTAAGCAAAATCTATTCAAGCTCAATGCCTCAATCTATAGCAGTCTTTCTCTTTATGCATGTTATTGAGTCATAATTACAATTTGTTCGTCTCCAGGGGTTTCAACTCATGTATGTTTCCAATGGGAAATGTTCAAATAAAGTTGTTTTTTATGAAGTCGGATAAATAAAGTTGTTAAAAGTTGCAACCTAAATCTCTCTATGGCTCTAGCTCAGGAATAAACTAAGTCTAGCTGTAAAAGTTTGTTAAATAAACAGATCAGCCGAATCATGACACACTAAACACTTGGAGAAAAGGAAAACCAGATCTGCACATACCCCATGCTCAATGCAGATGGCCTTGGCCTTTTCGAGGAGCACTTGCGTGAGCTGCCTCTGCTGCTTGCTTGCTCCTGCATCGACTTCATGAGTTCCGGAACTATCGGAGAAACGGTGCCCATTAACAGTGACAAATCAATGGAATCGTCCTATTCAGTCGATATCGAGATGGAGAGAGCAAGAAATACTGAATGAAACATCAGCTGCTCGCTCAGTCCGGTCAGCGGCATAACAGCTAGGGTCGGCTGCGTTGGCGACTGGGCAGGGCCGACGCCCATGCCTGCATGCCCGCTACCCGGAGGCAAGTTGCCGTTCCAAAACAGGAGCTCAATGCTTACCATAAATCTTATGACAGTGCAAGCTGAACAAATGGCAAAACAGGATAAGACTTTTTTTGCAACGAAATTGAGTATCAGTAGAAGCAATCTGTGTACAGTAGCATATTAAATTAAAAGGAAAAAGATGATCACACATTGCAGAACAGGATTTGTATACTTACCACAAAGGAAAAAACATTGCGAAATTTTGATCAGGAGAACCAGGTAAAGGGGTTAGCTGGTGTTGTCTGCTTCACCTAACAAAAACATAAGTTACATACTTTTCTGAAAACAAAGTGTTGGTTTCAATTGGTAATTATATGAAACACCTCACCAGGATCAAGAGCAGGTCATGCAGTCCGGATTAGTAGTGGCAGCAAACATGGGGAGAAAACATCGCCTTCCTGTTGTCCATGTAGAAAAATAAAGTAAAAGAAAAAAAAGGGAAAGAAGAGAGGTGAGGCCTTGCTTAGGGAACTGCAAACTCTTGACTCTCTGCATCTAGCAACAACTCAGTGAAGATGTGACATATTTTTATGCACTGAAATCAGAATGTAATCTAAATTCATAATAACAGCAGAAAACCTGAAATAAAATGGAATGTTATAATTAAATCATGAAATCTTGAGATTGTTCACATAAGTTTATATATATATATATATATATATATATATATATATATATATATATATATATATATATATATATATATATATATATATATATATATATATATATATATATATATACATACTTCAATACCCCTAGCATTTATATAGTTTGAGCACATAAGGGTCTACATCCTGCTATTGGTTCTAAGCAGAGGGAAGGTAGCCAGATAGCTGACATAGTGGACAATTCCAATCTTTTTGACTCTTGCCATAAACAATTAGAATGCAATGACCAAGGACACTAACCTGCACCATAATAATCTACCAGAACTACAGCGAGGGGAGGGGAAGAGGAGCAAGGCAGACAACCCAAGTTCACGAGAGTCCGTTGGTGACGGCCAGCCGCTGCAGGTCGCCCACCACGGCACCACGCGACAGCCGGCTGTTGCCACAGCTCGGACACTGGCAACCAGCCACAGCGAGGGAGAGGGGATCTGGGGGAGGAGCCACGAGATCAGGGAAGAGAAGAAGAGGGAGACATACCAGCAGGCGCGACCGACGAGGAAGACGAGGCTAGGGTTTCCTCGAGCCCACACGGAGCGACGGGAGGAGTCAGCGCCGAGGGCAGCCATGCCGGCCCGCCACCGGAGGGCCCCCGTAGCGCCGTTTCTTGGCCAGGGGACGGCGACCGCGGGGTGCAGGCGCCACCGCAGCCGCCCAGCGTCGGAGAAGAGAGGGAGAGAGAGCAGACGCACGAAGAGGAGAAGGATTTGGAAGCCGCAGCCGCGAGGCAACCGCCGGTGCCGCCGCCGGCGCGCGGTGCCGAGGGTGGCTAGGGTGGGAGCAGGGGCGGGAGTGGCGAGGGAGGCGGCGTGTCGCTGCCTCCGCCTCCGCCTGCCGAGCGGGGAAGGGAAGGAACGGAGTTTTTTTTTTTTTTTTTTTTTTTACGGAAGCTGAGTTTATACTTGCTTCTCAGATTCGGACGGAAGCAGAAGCTGGTCTTCTCGGATTCATACGGGAAGCTAGAGAAAAGCTAATAAGAAGCAGATTCTAGGAAAATCCGATTCGAGTGATCTGTACCGTTGAATCAAAGATCGGACGGATGGGAGATTTTTAGGCGACGTGGCCTGGAGTTCCTTGAAGGAGCTTGTGCAACTTTAATTAACTAACTAGTAGCAATGCGCGCTCCTGCGCGCTAGTCGGTGTTGGTGCAGGAAGTAGTGTTTGGATTGAAAAAAAAAAAGAGCAGAAGAAGAAAAAATGAAGAGGAGGATGGAAGGTGATACCTGAGGGAAGTAGAAGGGAGGTGGGAAGAGGGATCTAGATTCCAAAGAAGCTGGATAGTATAAAGCGTGCGCCCTTGTACACGTAGGTCATTGATCTTGCAATGATTTGATTTAAGAGGTAGTTTAGATGCACAGCAAAAAAGTTATATATACCTCTACAAAAGCCAAGAAAAAAACACTTATGTGAAATGGAAGTAGTAGTCCAGCTATGAGAAGATTACATGTCTTATGTAGATGTGGCAGCTAATACAATAGACACAGACATTATAAGTGAAAGAGTCTATAAGCTTGGAATACATAATGCATACATCTTGCTTTTTGGAGGTCTGTCACAAGACTTTCTAAACAAAGTTCTTCATGTCTAGACGCCGATGTACAACCGAAGCCTATATTTTCCAGCTTGGAGGATGCGTCACCAGCAAAAGCAGAGAAAAGTCTTCTCATAATGGCAAAAGGCAGCCAGTTCATCCAAGCAAAAAATTTGGAGCAGCATGAAATACCTGTAAAGTAGTAACGTCAACCATTAAAACTAATAACGTATTTTGACCAAGTGTCCTAAAGAGCAAAGCCTTAGGTCTTCTGTAAGTGGCCTAGATCTAAGAATATCCATGTATTGGAGAATCATGCAGCACTAATAACACTTGAGTTCCTTGTAAGACCAGAATCTAGGTTATATTGTTCATTCAGTGAGGGCACTACTTGTCCAGCAAGTAGTTGAGTAATCTGAAGCATTAGTAGAATAAGAATTGAGGAGTTGTAGCCATCTGGCCTATCAAAATTAAGACACCATGGAATTTAAATGAATGATCAACTTGAGATAAGGAGCAACCTATTGTCAAAGTACTTGGTACCTTTTTATATTTGCTGAAGTTATGACCTTGTTTTGAAATTCAGTGGAGCTGTTGGTTGTTTTCCTGACAGCTTTGAGAAACCTCAAAGGAGGTACAATAATTCCAAAAATATATTGTCAGTTTACTGAAATACTGGAAATATATTTAGAATAGGAAAGCCTTATTCATCCAATGTGGCATCACAGAAGTGTCTGTACTTTGGTATAAGAAGTTATAGCTATGCAGTCTGTTTGTCAAAACATGTACACAAGCATCTAATTTGTTGAATCGGATATGGAGCAAAAAAAATACATGATTGACCAGTTCTCTTGTCGGTCGTATAACCAAAACACTTGTGGTTATGTCATATTTAGTTTCTCTAGATGCCATATTTGCCTTGCTAACTGAAGGGTCCAATATTGCAAGACAAAATCCAAACTCTTCCCCTGTATATGAAACGGCAGTTTTGTCATTCAGGGTTCCAGAAGAACAAAGGTCTAGTGTACAGGCCTACAAAACTCAATTTTTTGTATTGCCTGCTTTTATGACAACTTATCTCCATATATCTGGGAACGACTACCTTCCGATGATACCATAGTTAGGAAAGCAACAAGCTGAAATGATTTGTAGAAATTGACAGAGAAATGGAAAATGCATCTAACAGAGAACTGCAAAGATCCTCTTAACAGTAGAGTCTATATGTTTCATCGAGCTCTCTTCTCTAGTCACCCAAGTTTGTCAGATGGATTAGCAGCATAGGCACACAGCGGTGCATGCTGCACACAACAGCCTGCGAGTCTGAGCTTCACATTGTATAGGCAGTGCCCTGCAATGCACATGATAAGACAGAGAGGAGAAAATTAGAATTTCAGAACGCCTAAATATGTTTGGCGAACAGTTTGTATGGACAGCAAAAATTCTCTCTTTAGTATTATCAATAGATTATTTAAGATAATTTGCAGAAGCCTTCAGGTATGATGTATATACATTGTAATAGGGAGTAAATTTTCAATGCATGACATACCATGACTCACATTGAACAGTTCTATAAAGACATATCAAGATAAGGAGGTACAAAGGATTTAATCAGGAGGGCAGCAAGTAAGGTGCAGTGAGGAGGGACGTAGGTTCTGCAGCAACATATGTGAAAAGCTTCTCCATCGTTTCTTTGGTAGGTGTAAAACAACCAAAAATATGCAGAGAGGTTAGAGCATACCAATCTGATAGGAGATGACACCATTGTGTCGATAGCGCAAGTGGATCATGCAAACCTTCACATCATCATTGTCTTAACCTGGCAAAAACAATAATAGACCAAAGGACATGATTTACTAAGTTTCATAGGATAAATAAAAGGCATAAGGTAGGGGACATTGTACTTTGTTGCTTCCTAATCTATTAGTATTTTCCTGTACTCAGCTACACCATCAGGTAACAAAGCTATATTGTCTTATGGTGTGTTAAGTACTTCTAATAGGATTAGGAATTCGTCAAGTCTAGTAGTTCCAAAAATCAAGCTATCCAAAGCTGATAATCTGAAACTCCACTAAAAGAGAGGCTACAAACCATGCTCCAATGGAAAATGGATTTTGTGTTAAAATGTGTACATACAACCTATGTGGTTAGGAACTGGCCAACTTCAACCTGGAAGAGATACACCTAACCAGTGGTGAAGATAGCATGTAGTTCATTATCATAACTTTGGTATATGTTCCTGAAATCTAGAAAAAAGAACCAACAAAAAGAATCTGGGGAATCTATTTGCCCACTCAACCATTACAACCTGTTGGTGGTTCAGGGCAGCAAGGTACCGTACCTTAGAAAATTGGATCATGGCTGGTTTTCTGCTTTCACTCTCCTGGATCTCTATCTCTGCAGGTAATGAAGCTGAATGATCATAAATGCACTATCACCTGTAGCTGAAGTTAGAAACATGTAGACAGAAATCAAGATTTCTGAGCTTATGAAGATATAAATTAAAATCGAGTGAGGCCTTAGAAAAAAACAAATATTTTTCTAGAAGGAATTAGATATCTAATTGGAAGGAAAAAAAACAATGATAAGAATAAAGCTTCCTTGCAATGTATCCAGACTAAGAAAATATTGATTTTTTTAATTGCACATGAAACTGCAACATCATTTATCAATAATGATACTAATGCTAATTGTGCCCACAAATTAGAATATAGGATTATCAGGATATAGAGCACTCTCTATATTTTTTTTGTAATTCCTCAGTATTAAAAAATTTTGGTAGCAATGCTAGGTTTTATATCGAAGCTGTAGTTAAGAAAGAATACAGAGGCACCAAATATAGAAAGAAATACATTAGAAGGTAATCGTATATATGTTAGTAGAGTAGGATTAAGAAGCGTTAAAATATTTTTATTGTGTGCAAAAGGATAAACAGGAAAATACCTTTAATTTTTATTTTCCACCCTGAAAGTAGCCTAGTGTAGGTCCAACAAGCTGAAATTGAGAATCTGCATGTAGAAAGTATACTGGCTCGATAGCACTATGCATAGGTAACCTAAGGAAAAAGTTGGTATGGATTCAAAAACACAATGACAGAAGAAAAAACATATCTATAACTAACTGAATTCAGAAATTAACTGAAAGAATATTCATGTTGTGGTGCTGACGACCAAGGAGAAAAAGAAGGAAATGTCTATGTTAGTTGCTATTAGAGTATTAGTATGAATCAATACCTAACAAGCATTAAGCAATAGATTGACAGTTCTCATAGAGATATACATGGCTCACCTTGACATTGTATATTACCTGAATTTCAGCAGTTAATCATGGCATAGCTCCTCCAGCATGTTCTCCATCATGTAAGTGCAGTACTCCAATGTCTCCATGGTGAGGTTCTAGATTGTGTAGCAAAACTACAACATCAGAAAACACGCGAGTAGTTCAACAATGAAATTGATTTATAATCATGTTTCATATTAAATAAATGAATTGGCATCAAAGTAATTCTTTGATCAGGTTGCTGGATGATACTTGAACTCAGCCATGACATGCCATTCAGAATTATCTCAAAAAAAAGGAATGAAAATATTTACTTTGGATAAGGCCCTCCTGTTTTGAAAGCTAGATAGGAAACAAATTTAGTTAAGACTAACAAATTAATGAGACAACAATGACTACCATGAAACAATTGTGGCGTGCAGCAAGAAACAGTTGACGTGATATCCGCATGGGAAACAATGTGCATTTACTTGTACACATTTATCTGTAGCTTTGCATAAATAGCCATTGTTATCTAAGCTTGAAGCTGGGTTCCATGCTTTTGTCAATGTAGAATGGTTGATCTATGACATAGTTAGATAAGACACGAGATGTTTACAAATTGCAGGAGTTGACCACCGAAGCTCCTTCCTCTTTTCAGTTGATAATCAACTTTAATTCAAGAAATAGGACCCCAAGAGAGTAGTAAACATAATCAGAACCTTTAACTAAATCAGAAGCTTGTCGTGGCGAAGTTTTTCGCTCAAAAAAAACCCAACCCAAATCACCGGGAAAAGTGAGAAACGAACAATCGGGGAAACAACTCCGAAAATCATAGGAAAAGACAAAATTCATACTTCAAAACTGAGAAAGAATTGACCACGAATCTAAATCTCAGACTATCTCAAGATGCTGAATCGAAGAGGATGTCCAGGGGAGGCCCCATCGTCCTCATCTGGTGACCCGCACAGAGCGGAGGGAGGCGAACCACCACAACAGAGCAGAGAGAGGCGGAGCATTAACCTGCGCAGCCGTGTGACAGCAGCTGGGAGCCGGCCAGCTTGCCCGCGATGGGCCAGCAGCGGCGGCGGGCAGGGGCGGCGAGGCCAGGTGGCCAGTCGTGGCCAAGCCACCCAGGGGATGTGGCTGCGCTCACCGACGGCCCACAAGCTGCCGGAGCGGCCGCCGAGTGGGCGGGCACCAGCGGCGTGGCGGCCGGGCGGGCGGCCACCAGTGGCGCCACGCCGAGGGCGCCGTCGACCCACGCTGGCGCCGGTGCTGGCCGTGCCACCGCATCGGGAGGGAGAGGGAAGCGAGAGGGAGAGTGGAGAGAGCAGGGGGATGGGGAGGACAAGGGGCGCCCTGCGAGGAAGAGGCATATGCGGAGGGGCCGAGGCGGCTCACTCGTCCGGCACCGGCAGTGGTGGCCAACCGGCCATGGGCGACGGTGGCGACCGTCCCCTGGACGCCGGGCACCGGAGGGGCGCGCAGGATGGGCCGCGACAGGCGGTGCGAGGCGAAACCCTTGGTCGACATTGCCGCCGCCGCGTCGGAGGAAGAGCCGGCGGCCAGCCGACAGCGCCAACCACCGAGCAGCGCACACCAGCTAGACAGGAAAGAAGGGAGCAAGGGGGCGCCCACGCCGGCGACGTGGTCAGGGGCGCCAGCACCAGGGCTCCCCGCGACAGCGCGCTGCCGGAGCCGAGGCCGAGGCCGGGTCGAGCGCGGGAGCCGCGCTAGCGCACCGCCCGAGCGGGGAGCCGCGACCGCCGGTGCGCCGCCGGAGCGAAGACCGGGGTGGCGCGCGCACAGGGCGGGGAGCGGTGGCAGCGGCGCCGCGGTGAGCTCCGGAAGGATCACGAGGAAGAGATAAGGTGGAGGCTTTTTTTTTAACCAGAAGCGTCGCGAAGAAGCGGCACCAGCGATTCCGTCCGAATCCGCTCCAAGCATTGACAGCCACACGATGAAAGATCTAACGGCTGCAAACATTTTGGACGACGTGGACACGATCTCTGTCCAGAAGGGTGAGACAATCTCTATATATCTAATCCAGAGCCAAGCTCTGGCCAACGGCGATGGCCACGTCAAGGGCCGTTCCCGGCCGTCCGATCGGGCGGCCGGACGGCCCAGATCGTGCCTTCCTCGGACATTTTGCAAAAAAACCCTCATACTTTGTATGAATCAACCCGCAGTCCACCTCCCTCTCTCATAAATTTTTGCAAAAAAAACCTCGAACTCATCGGAAATCAACCCGCGGTCCGCCTCTTCTCTCCTCCCGTTCGTGGGCCTCGGCCTGCCTCGCCGCTCGGCGTTGGGCCGAATTGGGCCCGATGGCCTCTTTCATTTTCCAGCGAATTTATCTTTTACCTAAACTGGCCAAAATATTGTAAAAATCATAACAAATCAAATAAAAATCAGAAAAATACCAAACCAAGTTTGTTGAACTCTACACAACTAACACTACACTCTAAACATATAGCATGACATATTTTTTAGGGAATTTAATTTATATAAATATAAATCTATCGCATCAGTATCTATATTATTATATTTAAATTACTCATGAAATGCTCCTCTCTCTACGATTCATTATTATACAAAATATACTCCCATTTAATCATAAAATGGTCCTCTCTCTTAATGAATACTTTAAATATTTCTTTCTCCAAAAATAAATATAGCCAAAAAATAAAATGGTCCTCTCTCTTAATAAATACTTCAAATATTTTTTTCTCCAAAATAAATATAGCCAAAAATATGATAGTTCTATTTCAACAACTAAGATAATATGTTGCTAAAATAATACAAGTTCTCAAAATATATATGTGAAATTCTAAACATCGTAAATCCCACATACGACCACCACCGAAGCTAGCTCAAGACGGAACTCACCAATAGCTTTTGTTAGCCTATAATGTACAAATACAATGGACTAGACAACTGGTCCGCTCCACGAAGGGCGCGGCAAAGCCGCGCGTCTTTCTAGTTTAAAGGGTTAAATAAAATCTTAAGCCTGTTGTTGTTAGTTTCTTTCGACCTACTGATGTCAAAAAGTGTATTTTCTTTAAGCTGTTTAAGTTTGATGTTTCAAGTCATGTGATCAATCGTGCTTTTCTTGTTGAATTATCCTGACCACATCATCGGAAATTCGTATATGAGTTTGGTATGCTCAAAATCATACATGAAACTAAAATTATGTGAAGTATCTTACTGTTTCCTTTGAAGAAAAATAATAATATCTTGAAAGAGGGTTCAATAGCACTTTAAGATATTTTGGGCATGCAATTGCATACTCTTTCCGTCCCTTTTTTAAGTGTCGTAAACGCGCTTCCGAAAAATAATGGCTGATAATTTTAATAAATAATAAATATCATCGATTATTATCATAATTAATACCATTGCAAAGATCTCTGGATCTAGTATTTTAACAAATTTATATAGAGATATAAATATTGTACGTATTTTTTATAAATTAAATTAAACTTGTGACACGAGCACTTAAAGCGATACTTAAAAAGAGACGGAGGGAGTACACAAAGAACCAAACGACATTTCAGCCCAAAACCATCATCATTGTTAAATAGACCAAGAACATCTTCTGACAGAAGGTATGAAACCCAGGAATCTTGACGTTTTATTTAAAAAAAATGGAAAAAAGATGGCTAATTGTGACATGAGCTACATCAAGGTTATACTGTACTATGAAGCCCGTGTTTATTTAGTTATTCAACTTAGCGCTCACTCATGTCTGGTTTTTCTTCTGCCTGAAACCCACATTGGTCCTGCTGTCTGTAATGTCCCTTTTGGCGACAGCCTTTCATCAGCTAAAGAGGTTTTGAAACGAAAGTAGTGTATGCAGAATTTTTTTTTTTCCTTACCTTTTCCATCCGGGCAAATATTTGATGAGGAAGTGTCAGCAAGTGGAAGCTGAATCCACGTCGACTTCACGGCGGGATCCCCGTAGGTTCACAGCTTCTGGAGTGGCACTAGTTTGTCCGTGTGTACAGCGCATGTCGGTACACGCCGTTACTCCCACCCCATGGATTTGTTTAGCACATTACTATCGTAATTAGATGCGTTTCGTTCATAACATCCAGTAGTACTTCAGTGTATGCGATGCGTCTCGACTTGTTGCGTTTTTTCTGTTCTGTTCGAGAGCAGGCCTATTGGGCTCAATAACGTCTGAGGCTCTGAGCGAATGGGAATCGTGGCCCAGAATACAGGCCCATTGGGCTCAGCGGTCTCTTAGAGCCAGCCACGTACGTACCCCACGTCGCTCGGCACGTGGCGATCCAGTCCGTGACTGCAGTAGAACATCCTGGTGAATTCATTCAGACGGGAGACTGAAGACCGAAGAGACACAAAGAAACGATTCCACACTCCTCCGGTCGAAGCGCAGATCGCAGCAGAGAGCAGAGCAGAGCAGAGGACGGGAGAAGAGGCGGCGAGTTCCTGAATCCTCCTCCGCCGCAGCTGAGCCTACTCTTCAGACCGGTAGGTGCGATGAAGCCTTTGGTATCTGTTGGGTTCTCGCGCAGCGTACTTCGGGTGGCTTGCCCTAGTGATTCGTGGGGACTAGGGACGGGTATCTTGCTTGGTCGCCTGAGTATTCCTCTCGCAAATCAGGACTCCTGGACGCGGACGGCGTGCGCTGATTTGTAGCTTTGCTGAGAAATCGAGATATGGGCGATTTCTCGGTGTCTGTTGCTTAGGAGGGGAAAGGTTGGGATTGTTTGGACAGACAGATAGTGGCAAATCTGTTCTGATATCACAACGTGTTGGCGATTGGTAGAGTAGGGGAGTGCATTGGGTGTGGAACAGTGTTCTAATTGCGACTGCAACAACTTTGCTCTGAATTCCAACTGTGCCAGAAATCGACTGAACTTTGGGGTTGCAATTGCAATGGATTTATGCTTAATGCCTGAACTGTTAGATTGGTACTGACCCACAGTTTGTCTAAAGCAGCTTCGGAGTGCCCCACCTTAATAATCTCGGTGGAAATTTCTCTCCTTTAGGTTTACTGAAGTATTGAATAACCTGTTACTGTAAATGATTTTATCTATTCAGCTTTCACGGCTGAGGTTTAAGGGCAATGTTGTTTTCAGTTCCACCTCAATGAGTTGTGGACAACTATTACACTTCGATTCGCAATAAGCTAGGAATTTCTTCTTGTATTTAAACTCTTTGAATGTGTTCATTTTGTGTCAAAAAATTAGAAGTCTCCTTACAACGAAAACCATACTCCATTGGATGTTTTGGGAGCCAGCTGTTAGCTAAAAACCGTGTACTGCTGTGGGGAGGATTTAGTTTTATGTTCTTACAGGAACTAGTTTCTTTTGTTTATGTGGTACTCGACTCGCCCTTGGATTCAATGATAATTATGATGTGTACACAATGGCTTTTAGCAGTAGGATGCTCCTTTATTAACATTCCGTTGGAACGTGGGCAAATTTTCCTTTTTCATGTCATTTTCTCCTGTGAAAAATGAACTGATCCCTATGAAATTCCTGCATTCCAAAGATGAACGCATCCCTGTGAAATTCCTGCGTTCCAAAGGGGCCCTAAGCATTTTATTCCTGTTTATTATTGACTGGGAATCTTACATCTACTAATTCATCAGACATGGATGGAAAGAACAGCAATGAACAACAAGCTCAACAAAAGAACCCAGATGCAGTGACAGACAGTGTTCCAAGCCAAGATCAAGAGGTCTTGAAGACGTTTCCAGATTCAGATGATGGGAACATCAGTCCGCTTAATGGCCATGAAGCTGATGTGAACATGGAAGCTGCCATCTCCACTGAGGACGTTGTACGGGCTGGCGGATTTGGAGCGAAGGATGACATTAGTAGCCTCCTCCCGACAGCAATTGATTCCACTGATTTCGAGGCCTCGCTGCGGGACGCTCGTGACTTCGAAGGCGAGAAAGATGCACCAGCACATCCTGGACTAGGATGGAAGGGGGAGAAGACTGATGATGGAAGCAAACCGTCAGATGTGCCGCAGCAGTGATCGTGCTTTCTTCCTCTGTAGCCCAGCACCAGACTTCAGAAAACCTTTTTTTCTGCCATATATGTGTCCGGAGAGCTGCCCTGCCTATGAACATTTTTTGCCATAATGTTTTATCTGTAACATGACATTCTGTTTGGTTCAGTGCTTTGTGAACATGATGAGGATGATGGTTCTATGTTGTCTGTTGTATAGCTCTCAACTGTCTGCGAATGTATAATCCAGCATGGTTTTCTGTCATATGCGTGCAGTTGTCACTTGTCAGTGAACCGATAAAGGCCTCGGAATTGCTCCTCTGTTATTGTCCCTTGCAGTGAAATCGTCACAGGGACCGGCAGCTCAGCACAGCGTCCTGCTTGAGGGAGATCGGAGTATCGAGACAACGATCAGAGGCGGAGCCACAGAATTTGAACATAGCACATAGGAGGGCCGTACATAACACAAAAATAAATATTTTTGTTGTTGCGATACAAGGGAAAATAGAAAAACTAAAATAATGAAGGGAAATTAATTAGTCCTAGGCCTCTAACCTTCACCCGACCTATTCAATTCTTTGGCAAAAAAAAAAAAAAAAAAAAAAAAAAAAAAAAAACAAGATAATAGAAAGTTGTTAAATGCGGGCAAAATTAATAAGCACTAGATCCTAAACATTAATTGGCAAAGAATAACTGATTACTTGTCATTTATTAGCCTTGGACAAAATAATCATTTGAACGAGCAAAATAGTTTTAAATAGACGATTAAATAGATACATCATACCATTGTGTACATTTAAATATTTAGTATGAGGCTAAACAACCATTTAGGCGAACAGCAATAGAAACATAGGAGATAAGAGAAATAATAGGAAGACTAATACTAAATAATATAGATCTCATTGGAGATCAATTTAGAAGGATTAAACAAGAAAAGCAGTGATTTAAAATTAACTAGCTAATTAGAGTGTGTGCTATAGGCTAAGATACTATTAAAGATTAATATGAAGAAAAAACATAGTACAAACAGTATCACTAACTAGCTAATTGAATAATTAAGCACCTAATTTAGAGGGTATATTATGGGTGGTATGGGAAGGTTGGGGGAGGGATGCCAGCCACGCCCGCCCCCCACCCCACCCCACCCCAACCCCAGCCCCACCCCCTCCCTCCGCCACTAACAACGATTGTGCGCACGATCAAGCAAATCTCGTAGGGGCAGGAACGTTTCTATAGTTTTATAATTCTATAAGGGCCCTTAAATAAAAGGCGATATGGACTTATTAAACAAACCTTTTAATACACCAATTTAAATATATATACATATAATTAATAAAAATTAACTTATAGAAACATTTAGTTTGTTGAAGATAACAGGAGTAAAAGAAATAAAATAATAATAATAATAAAGTAACTATTATGATTACTTCAAATTTTATATTTAATTTAAGGGCCCTTGAACAAAAGGCAACATGGAATTATTAAAGTGACTTTTTAATATAACGATTAAAGTGTTAATATAATTAAGAATTAATTTATATCATATGTTTAGTTTATTAAAGATATAAAAATAATAAAAAATAAGTGTTATGATTACTTCAGTAATACTTTGTGAGAGGGCCTATTCGGTTTCTCCTGATCTTGACTGACTTCAACATTAATTGAAAGTTGAAACCCAAAACAAATTTTGTATAGCACCCATTTGCTATTCTATGAAGTGATCTTTTTATTTTCCTTTTTTTCTAAGCATCCAAAAAATACTTCTTAGGCAACATCAAACACGTTCAATATATACATAGAATAGAATTAGAAATTTAGAACCCTGTAACATCAAAATTTAGACCGAGACCGACGACTTGGTCATAATCGAACTGGCGAAGTGTTATCTGTCGATGCCCTTACTCTTCGTGCTCGTGTTTAGTGTTCCTTGTTCATGAGAAATGATATCGTCAGTGGCTAACCGGTGAAACCTTCCAAGGACCAACGTCATGTGTGGGCACGTGGCGGTGACATGTCATGGACTCACGGAGAAACGTCAATCCACTCGATCAATTGATCGATCGGGAATAAAAACGTGGCAACAGATCGATATAGATGATAGGCTGATTGTTAGACTTATATGCTAAGTGTTTAAGTCTTCAAAGTTTTGTTTTAATGATCCAAATACATATTAAAAAACTATATATATATATATATATATATATATATATATATATATATATGAACCCCTAGACGTCATAGGCCCCCAATCATCAAACCTGCTACCCACCCCATGAGACAGGCCTGTGTACACGGGCGGTGAAGAGTGCAGCAACGGGCATGTCACCTCCTTGGCCATGCCCAGATCAACTCTAGGATGCGAGTTGGGGCGCATTGAGCTCAACAAGATCTCTGAAGGGGGGGCGAAGGGGACCTTATTATGTCCTTTCTATTTTGTTTTTCAAAGAATCGGTTAGAGGAGTTGCTGTCGACAACAAACTCCAAAAGGGTAACAACATTAACAACAGATAAAACAATTATAATAGCTAAAGACAACGACCGTTGTGTTAGGATCTCAACTTGCACCGGCTCACAACAACCCTAAGCCACTGCAAAGTTCTGCGATCAAAATGTGGACACTATGAAACCAACTATTTTCAGTCCACAAGCTAACCATGTTGCATCAACAAGCCACCATGTCGTGTTGCCTAACTGCTATGGAAAAGGCATTAACTTCCAGTAGTCACCGGAGTTGTACCAGCGAAGCTTTGGTGTAGAGAGGTTACACAAGAATCTAAGAGCACCCAAGCTCACTAGAGTTGTCAGGTGGTCACCGGAGAGCAAAACTGAACCTTCGGAATAGAAAGATCATTTCACACAGATTAAAGCACACAAACTCACCTTAGCTCTCTCTCTAGTGATCCATAGGAGTTTTGGGCATATGTAATGGCTAGATGAAATAAAGTCGTGTAATGGCTAGATGAAATAAATTCAATGCCAAGGTATTAGAGCTCTCTGATGCTAATTCAAAGGGACCACCAGAGCTTTCGAATGAGTACATTTTAGCTAAGTGGATTTTAAATAGCTAGCTTCTAGGGTATGGTCTATATAACCCCTTCCACTCATGCAGATTGGCTCTCTTCTAGGGTATGGTCTACAGCCCCTTCCACTCATGCATATTGGCTCTCTTAGACATATGAGGAGTTAGCCATAGATTTTTAGATCCAAGAGATGTATATGACTTATTGGAGTGATTTGGGATTCATAGTCAATGATTAAGGACTCTATTAGGGACTAGCAATATGAATATACTCTTCTCATAAGCCTTAGATAGATCAGTGAGAGTTTATGATTGTTATGCTCGTCATCACCTAGACAGTCTAGTGGCAATTGATGCTTGGTAATCTCACTGTGACGATTGTGAAAGGATAAGTTATTGTGCAAAACATTGGTGATCCATCGTTTGAGTGGAGAGAGCACTTTATCTTTGTGCGGAACAAGGGGGAGCTACACGCTTGCATAGTTGCTCCAATAGACTTAGTGGAGAGTCCTAAATCTTTGATACCTCAAAAAATCACTATGTTGCTTGTCCCTTTTTCATTATGCATTTACCTTCTTACAATTTACATTCTTTGAATTGCCATCTAGTGTAGGTTGGAACATAGGGTGCAAAACTTTTGTGTGATATGCTTAGAACATTTGTTAGGTACATGGGTGAATTAGAATCTTTTAAGGGTGATTGTGAAGGTAGTATCAAATGGTTTAGCTCTAGCAACGCCTATCAATTAATTGTGTAAGATGAATCAGATGGTAGCACACAAGACACAAGGATTTATACCAGTTCAGGGTACGGTCACGTGATGATCCCTAGTTAAGTTGGGGTGATGCTACTGCTCTTCTTATATTTCTATGCTTGGTTACAGGGCCTACTGCTATGTAGTAGATGAGATGGAGAGAGAGAGAGAGAGATTGACTAGGATCCCAATCGCTAGGCCCCTCCTTTTATATGGATAGAGGGGTAGGGTTACAATGAGGGCGATTGGCTTAATAAAGATGCCTAGAATATGTTCTAGATTGATATATGGTATCCTCTAGATATGCTTATCCTAGACAATGTCGGCATGCCTTGGCCTCCATGTTGGTGATGCTATGCGGGCTGTTGTTGCCCATATATTCGACAGTAGCCCCCATAGGACTTAATGACGATCTGGTGAGATAGCTCTGCCCTCGAGTGAAACAATGCCCTGCAACCTATCGACATCGCGAGTGTAGATGAGCTTCTCTCGAGTGTCGAGGTCTTGAACAGTAGGATTTGATGCCCTCAAGTTTTGAAGACTTTGAGTCATCCTATCTGACTGCAGCAACTTATGCTTGGGTGCCGAGGACCATGTTTGGGTGGTGGCACCCTGTTCTTAGAAACGTGGTTTTTCAAGAACCACAATCGAGTGTCACCCTACTCCTAGAAACGTAGTCCCTGGAGTGTCATTCATGTGGTGACACCCTATTCTTGGAAATGAGGTTTCCAAGAGTTGCGATCGGGTGGTGCCACACTACCAAACCTCAGGGAAACTCTTGTTTCATCATCTTCCTCTGGTTTGCGCAATCTACACTTGTTCTTTGCTTTGTGCAATCTTGTGCTTATGTAGTTTAGTGGCGCAACAACTTGTTTGCCTAGTCAATATTCATGCTAGTATATTTGAGTAGCTCTTGTGCTTAGTTTGAGAAGTTGCTAGTTGCTAGTTTTGCTACTAGACTTGGGTAGGAATCCTTGCTTGGTTTGCTAGGCTAGGTGCTAGTAGTGCTTTTTAGGGCTCACTTTTGTTTCTAACAATTTTCCCTAGTGTTATACCTTGAAGGAAATTTTAATTAGTCTATTCACCCCTTCTCTAGCCATCAACCAACCCTTACAAGCTTAGGGGTACTTATCAAGTGCACGAGCCATGGTACCCTCGCTAGAGTTATGAATGATGAACCCGCCAAGGGAGGCCTAAGTCGTATAACTGAGAATGCATATAACTGTTGGTATTTTTAACTGCACTCTATTTAAATAAGTTTTAAGTAGGATTATCCGCAAGCGCACAGATATCATACCAGTGTCACATTTTACCCGGAGGTTTTAAATATCGTATCCACAGAGAACAGTTGTGATAATGACAAAGTATATAGACTTAACCCTACAATTAGGCATAGATCATATCAAGAAAAAAGAAATAGCTAATGTACTCTAGTTCGACTACCGGTAAACTTTGTATAATATCGTCTTATCGGGCAAGTGACCGAATAGGAGAAGAAACAGAGTAATCTACCTACCGGACACCTATCGGCTGTGCGTCCCTATCAACGGGAAGTGGACTACGAGAGGATTCAACGCAGCTATAAAAGTCACCTACGCGAGCTACCACTATCCGGCTAATCGGGGGACATCCACAAGTAAACCTAGCCTAGGCACCACGCCTACACTACAAAAATACTACTTCAACCAAGCAATTACCAAGATCAAAGTCCTCAATATGAGATGTGAACTAAAGAACGAATATAAACGATCGCTTACTTGAATCGAATAGTAAATACAAAAGTACCTCGAACGCGACTCCGGGCGAGGAAGTCTGAATCCGAAAGAATACAGACCACGAAGAAGCGCCGACATGCCGGGAGCTCCTCCGAGAATCTCTACTCCTCTACTCAATCTCTCTAATCTCTAAACAAGACTAGATCTAGAAGAACTAGTCTCTCCTAATTGCTACATCTAGATGAACTAGCTAGAACTAGATGAACTAGACTAGATCAACTAGAGGGACCCTAACCCTAATCTAATGAAGAATATGAAGCCTTGGGGTGTAGAATGCCTCTTGGGGGGAGCCTTGGGCGTCATTATATAGGCCGAGGTGGAGTAGGGGGCAAGGAACCGCCACGTCAGCGATCCGTGTCTTCATCTCATGTGTACCGTCGGATCAAACCGACCTCAAATCAACGTAGGGATGCTGCGATTGGACTCCACGCAACCGAGGGAGGAAGACTCCGTAAGGCGGCGGTGATCGGTGGAGTTAGGGGCGCCGGGGCGGCCGAGGGGTGGGGCCGGCCGGCCCCACCTTATCTCCTCTCTGCGGGCCCCCCCGCCGGGTGTCTTCTAGACCCTTCCCGAGTCCTCTAGCGATGTTGCTCCGACGTGGATCAATTTCGTGATAATTATGCATTGAAATCCTTCTTTTATCCTTTTCCGGAAAATCCTCCGGAAAATATAGAATATGCAAAACTCGTGGAATTTATCGGATAAAGCCCTAGACTAGTATGTTTTCATGTTCTCCTTCAGTTTAAAGTGCTAGTAAAAGTTGACGCTAAGGAGTGTCAACAATACCCCCCAAGCTTACCTTTTTGCCAGTCCCTTGGCAAACAATCTAAATCTAGTTTTTAATAAACTTGGATCGGGAATTCTTTGTAATACTTTTATTTCTTTTAAGCTCACTTGCTTTTAAACATAAATTTTCCTTTGGTTTAGACAAAACTACTCTAACTTTCAAACTTACCCATTTTACCTTTAACTATGGAGCTTTTTACGACTTGTGCATAAATCTTGAGCAATCGAAAGATAGAACAATCAAGTCAAGCACTATGTCTCAAATTCTTTACAAGTACCAATATTCTAGAGTTTTGTAAATTTTCGCAATAAAACTCAGAGCTTAATTGTATGACACCCTCAAGTCTCTCAATGTATGTGGTATTTATGGTTCTCTCTTGAGGCATTAATGATGTTATGCCTTTCCTACAACTAAGTATTTATAGTGGTGCTCATAGGAGTGGCAATAACAAGGATGAACATACTTGCAATTCATATATTGTAAAGTCAAACAATGGATCCATAGAGAATCAAGGCATTCAATCAAATCAAGATGTGCATGTGTGTGGCGTATGGTGGATAGGTGCATATATGGTATTTAGTGGCTAATCCTAATTCTACTTTTGCTCTTTAAAAATAATCTTCTTCCTTAGAACTCTTTTCAAGGGGAAAACATGGGCTATCTTTATTCTCTCTTCTTTTTTTTCTTTTTTTCTTTTTTTTTTTTAATTTGGGAGGCGTGGCATCTATGTACCCATTGTTTTAATCTTTGGGACACTTGTCCATCTTTTACTCCCCCTTTTTTTTTCACTCTTCTCTCTTTTTTTTTTTTTTCATACTTTTGCATAGCCACATGTATCCTTTGAATATAAATAATTGAAGTGATAATGATAAGAACTTAGAGCAATTAAACGGGGGGTTGTCCTATAGGGTCTATTTTTAGGTGTTTACTCCTAATGTAGGAGAGAAACATTTTTAAAGTGGATCTAGATGAAAGTGGAAATGACTGCGCTTACTTCCTAGAGTAGGAGTAATGCATATGTGGGTGGAGTGCGTAAGTGATCTTGATTTTAAAAAAGCATGACAAGACTCTCATAAGGTATATTCCAAAGGTTGACTAAACTCAATGTAAAAAAAGCAGCATAAATGTGCAAAGGTTTTCCTAATTCTAAATGTATCATATATGGCTTTGGTAGGAATTTAGATTTTGTCATACAAGAGCTCATCATGTAAGATTTTAGGTTTTCAAAATAAATCTCCAGAACTTAGTAATGATAAGAATAAGATAAATAGTAGCTTAGACCTTCATGTATCATTGTCGATCAATTACCTAGACTTTAGCTCAAGCGTGTGCCTCCACAAATTTCAGGTTCGAGTAAATTTTTATATCAAAGTAGTCATATCCAAACTCGGGAGAATCCATGGTTAAAAACTAGGCACTTAAAAGAAATTTCAGTAGAGCAACTATTCATCATTTCCACTTTAAAAGATTAGAGAGAGAGAGTTCTTTAAACATACTTTAATTATTAAATCTAACACACACTATAGCTTACTAAAATAAAATTAATAGTAAAGACATACCTTAATCACGATGATAACGAGGGTGCATCTCCCCCAAGCTAGTCCCTTCGATCGCATCGAGCCTGATAACTAGGGGATGCTCCTCCCCCAAGCTAGATGTTTGCAATACTTGGTGTTGATGATCTTTAGAGTGAGGTAACCAGCAGCGCTCCTAGTGGGTGCCACCAATAGACTCTCTCCTTATCATAGTGTTGTTCCCGCATAATTATACTCCAACAAAAAAACCAAAACTCGAGGCTCAAATTTAATAAGAGGTTAGTGATCAGCCAGTAATTGATTATTCCTTGAGTTGATTTGAATTGATAGATTCTAGCAGGATTCTTTTTTAGGATTTTCTAAATTAATTATGCAAAAATTGAATATATGAGTATGATGATATATAATTATATTTTTATGCCTCCACAGAGAATATTTATTCTTATGGGGCTTAGGCTTTTTATAATGTGAGAAAGTAAATATAGAAGCTAATACTATTTTTTTATGCCACCGCGATAAATATTCCTCTGGGGTTACCATAAATTTATTCACTTGGGAATTTTAATATTTTATGATGCAATAAATGAAGCAATAAAGATTTTATTTTATTTTATTTATTTTTTTTTTTTTTTTTTATTTATGCAGATGAATATATTAAAGTAAAATTATTAATGTAGATAGAAATACTAATTAATTAGATAACTACCATATTACCTTATGGCAAAGGTGCGGAATCTTAAGTTTATCGACCAGAACTTATTCTTCCACTCTTGTGTATCTCTCCATCTTGAGAGATGGAGGTCTTGATAGTTGCATACCTCTAGTGATGATGATGTCACTTTTGTTCTTTGATTTGACCAATAGGTTGAAGTAGTGCTTTAATTATAGCTGGCAAAGATCTTGCTCGGTGTGCACGTTCACGAAACACTCACTTATAGAATTAATGAACTTTGCTCGATGTGTTCTTCTATTTACAAAACCAAGGTAGAGATCAAGTGCATGGGATCTGTTGGTGGAAAGACACCAATAAAACCAAATCTATTTCTTTATTTATTATTCTCTATCCTTAAGCACATTGAACAAGATAACGTTGGTGTTACATGAATTATTTATTTATGCCATGAGTGATAGGATCAAAAGATTAAGCATTTAATGTTGCATTTAAGTTCACATGGCGTAAAAAGAATGACTTGCTTAACCAATGGAAGGATTGTCTATCTATATATAAATTTTCATATGAGTATGACTATCATCTTCCCAAGATCGAATATAATGTTTTAACGTATTTTGGTTAAGACTGAGATTAAGAGTACAATGCCATGAACAATCTTAAAAGACAAACCATGTTGAGTTCATTAGATTATCAATTTAAGTTATAACTCTAACATGCTTGTGTTTTAAATTATATGTGCACCAAGATCAAGAGAAGAGCAGTGACTACTTACCTTGGGTATTACCTTCATTATTAGAGCGTGATGGCACTAAGTGATGAAGGGTAAATGACTGGTGGTCCTTCCTCTTGAATCTTGAGTTGCTCATGAACATCTTATCTCCTCTGTTGCACTCATTCTTTTGTCATCTTTTGCTTCTTGGATCTTTTGACTCTTTTGACTCCAATCATTATTATGTCTGCAACAGCATTAGTGGACAACACATACCCGAAGGAGTATACAGATTTTGAACACAGGTTGCTTGTCCAGTATTTTATTTTGTCTATGCTTAATGAAAAGATAATATTAATATTGTTTAGCATAAATCATATTTTATACGACATGATTTAAGGCAAAGTAACTTGTAGTAGAAGATAAAGTGAATGAATCATTAATGCTCATAGTTCTTTCATTCACGATGAATGAGCTATGTCTTCTTTTTACAAAGTTATTAAAGTTAAACATGTATCTGTCGCATCTCTAATTCGAATTTATCTCATGACTTACCCAAATTGATTTTAAAAAATTTCCTGTAGGGGTTAGTCCAACAAAATATCCAATGTCTACTGCAGTATCTTATCGGTTCAAAAATCAACCTAGACACCACGTCTAATTTGACTTAGGAAGGCATTCTAACCTAAGCACCACGCTTAATTCAAAAAAGCCTTTGAAAGTAAAATCAATACACCTCTTAGTTCAAGAATCAAACTAAACACCTTGTCTAATTATGACTCAAGAAAACAGTTTAAACTAAGCACCATGCCTAATTCAAAAGGTATATAAAATTTCTCCAAACCTTAAACATACTATAGCAAGCAAAGGTAACATAAAAGTTTATAGAATGTTATTCAAAACAGAGATGAAAGAGTATGATTAATAAATTGAATAAAGGTAGAGACAACCAATATTAGTAATATAGAATTTTCTAAATAAGACCATTCCCCAAGCTAGAATTTTACAAAGTAAAGTAAATGTAAGCTTGAGTGGATGTAATTTAAAATTGCATAATGGTTGTTTTGACATACCCAGTGCCGCCATTAGTTATTTTCTTACTTCAAACCTGAAATGGTTAGTGACAAAAATACCCAAAGGAATATTTTGATAATTATAACTCTGCTCAATTCACAAGGGTATAACAAAAGGTGCAAGCTCAATTAATTTTTTAAGAGTGGTTATTTTGGGACACAAAGTTGTTCTTAGGAAACCTTCTAATTATTATACTTCAAGTTGGTGAGGTGGGTTCCTCTAGAACATTAGCCTTTGTGTATCTATATCAAGATTACAACGAGATCTATAATATTTATGAACATATGCATCTACAACCACCCTCTTAATGATTTTATGAACAGGAAAAACTAAGGGGATTGAAGATCTCGTGTGTGGTAATATTAGAGAGAGACCAAAAGATTCAGGAGATTTCTCATATGAGCATGGATTTAATAAGGTGTTGATGAGATAATTCTCATGCTCATCGATGTAATCTCTCTTTTTTAAACTCTAGGGGTGTCTATTCATGGATGTCTATAGGCAACAAGTTTGTCTCTATCATTTCATGCCTATGACATTGATTGGATGTTTTATTTTCTAGGATTTCCCATGAATCGATGTCTCCAAGGTTGGTCTCACCTAAAGTTTCCTCTAAACTTGGGTAGTTCTAGAAATTAATTTAAGCTCACCGTTTGAATTTAAACCAAGTTTAGATGCTAGAGCTTCATCTTCTTTCATCTATTCTTTCACAATGGCATATGTATTTCTAGTATGTTCTATGCATTCCTGCCATTGTTGCTCTTCTTGGGTATTCCTATAATCGTCATGACCCTTATTTTTGAGATGTCTTGATAGATTTCTAGGATTATTATGAAGTTTAGTAGAAAGAGCATAAAAAAATTCATTGGAGTCAAGGATGGGTTTAGAGATGGGTTCAAAGACATTTAATGTGAGCATAGAAGGGGAGAGATAGAATTTATTCCTAAGTGGGTTAGCTCTCCTTCTATGGCATCATTCAACATGCCATCCTTGCATTTTTTCCAATGTCTTTCAGAAGGAAAAGGAAGTTGACTACACTTTTCCTAAGATGCTCTTTTGAGAAGATCTAATGTGTATTGTTTTATGAGCATCTTAGCCAACTGGAAGTCTAAATCATTAAAGTGGAATTTTAAGGGTTTAGGATTGGTAGCTAAATCTTGAGAATAGAATGATTATGTTTTAGCTACCGAGACTTCCATATCTAGTTCGGGTGATAAGATATCCCGAATCATATTAATTAGACATGGGCGTAGCTCATAGCCAGGTGTTATGATAGGTTCCATAGATTTTGGTGGCTTAAAGCTTCGCACATGTCATAAAGATAGATAGAAATAAAATTAAAGACATCCATAAGGATGAACACAAAAATAATGAAGAGACTGGGATAAAAACAGATTGAAGCATCCATAAGGATGAACACAAAAATAATTGAAGAGAGAGGGATAAAATAAGAAAAGATAAAAGTATAATACAAGATTAAGCTAGACTAAGTCAAAATCAACAAACCGTTCCCCGGAACGGCGCCAAAAATGCTTGTTGGTATTTTTAACTGCACTCTATTTAAATAAGTTTTAAGTAGGATTATCCGCAGCAAAGCGCCACGTATATCATACCGGTGTCACATTTTACCCTGAGGTTTTAAATATCGTATCCACGAGAGAACTTGTGATAATGACAAAGTATATAGACTTATGTGGCGTAACCTTCTAAATCATATGGCCCACAAGCACCGACCTTGTCCCTAAGACCTCGATCAACCATGCTTATACACCATATAACCTAGAATGTTCCGTCGGGTGGATCCCCGATAAACCACAATCACTCCGGGATCGATACTTACGAGAGACATCACAAGATTACAACAGCTTTCATACAAAATACCGTAGTAGCGGAAGACTTACAATAACTTAATTTACAAACATTTTGTAAAACTTATACATACAAACCGTAGTATTATTACAACCCAAATGGAAGTATCATTACTTAACTTTATTACAAGCCACGCAACAAAAGTTGCCCTGCCCAAAGGCCACTCAATTCACTCTTCCTCAGACACTTCTTCAACAACCGTCATGCAGCAAGGGCCGTAGCACGCTTGCCCATGCGGTTCACCTGCAACAGGGGTTAAACAAACCCTGAGTACAAAAGTACTCCGCAAGACTTACCCGACCAAAAAAGTGGGGAGAAGACTCGGGGATGCCGGCTAATAGGAATCAAGGTGAGGCTTTAGCAAGATCAAAAGACTCTTTTTTGCTAAAAAGACTAAGCCAGTCCTTAATGTATCAATCACTCGTCAAACATATACCGAATTCAAAACTTTCCATACTCAACTTCCATTATTACTACGATGCCGGTGCTCGGATCACGGCTCCCATATCGTGGAGCACACGACGATTCGAATCGCTTAATATACCCAGCTGGGGCTTCCTAGCCACACGATGTATGCAGGATCCAACATCTTACATACATCAACTCAACGCTTAGATTTCTCCCTACTAGAACGGGTGTACAAGACACCACCTCACTCACTACGGCCGCTCGGTCACTTCGGGCGGTGCGCATCGTAGGATGGGTACACGCTACTATCCGTTTAGTAACGAATAGTCCAAGCGAGCTTACCGCCATTAGCATGTGACCGGTACTATCCAATAACCTCGTGATCCCGTGGCCAAACAACGGACGGTCCTTAACCGACACAAGTGGACGACACTACACCGGGGCACTAGCCCTTCCCCGGTGCAAGTCACTCCACCGACGCCTCGAAGTTACTCATCATCATGTTCTTGTGCGTACCCCTAACCCGGCCAAGGTGAGAGGTAGGCGACAAGCAACATCGTTTTTCATAAATTCCCATCGTGGATCATTGTGATCACACCTTTGTAAACAGTTTATCAAAACCCTACACTAGTAGCAAGACTAAGCGCATACTAAGCATTTCAAAATCAAAACAGTATCCAGGACAATATATCAAGGTATGGTAAATGCATCAAGTAGGGTAACACACAATTCCTACACCTAATGCAGTATCATCACATGAAATCATAAAAACTTTTCGAAATACAAGGCAGGGTTTGAATGCATCCGGGGCTTGCCTTGGGGCTCGACGAAGTGAGGTGCAGCTACCCAATCACCAGAATCAGATCCAACCTCTTCGGGAACTGGAGATGGCTCAACTCCCTCCTCAGATTCGATAACTACACGATTGAGATGCATGATTACAATGCAGTAAATGAATGAACATGCGATAACGATGCATCAAACGTTAACCTATCTTGAGTACAACTTTCCTTCACGGTAACCTCACTCTAGGAAGGTATAACTAGCGTCGACGAGGACGGACTAGCGACACACAATCAACATGAAATGCCGAAGGTCATTAGGGTTAATGACCTAGGGTCATCACTCAATCCCAAAATCAAGCAACCCTAATGGTGATTAGAGGTGATTACTAATTTATTGACCATTTTTACAGTCGTTGAAAGCCACTAATTAACTTACTAATTGGAGATTAATTAAACCCTAATTAATCAAAGAATTAACTAATTAAACATTAATTAAAAAGGGATTAATTAAGCTTAATACAAAACTTAATCAAAACTTAACCAAACTTCATAATTAAGATCATCATACTCTAATTAGCACACAAAACAAATTTCATAATTTTTGGAGTTATATTTTAATTATTAAAAATCATGGAAGTTGCATTTATTAATTAAAGGAGCAATTTTAATTATAACTAAAACTTACTGAAAAACATAAGTTAGCATTTTTCATGGACAGAGCATATTATGGAGAGCACTCACATATTTTTATTACATTTTTATCTGCCCAAAATAAAATACAACAAAAAGATGAAAAGTAGTGCTTGGAAATTAAAATAGAAAAAGAAAACCATTTTTCTTTCCCCTCGCTGGCTCACTCAGGCGGCCCACGGCCTGCTTCCCACAGCGCTGCCCAACTCCATGCGCACACAGGCGCGCTGGCGCCCCCGGCCCCTTCTCTCCTCCCTCGCTGACAGGCAGGCCCCGCCTGTCAGCTCTTCCTCCTCCCCTTCTTTCCTTCCGGCGAACAGTGCCGGCGGCACGGTGAGCGACGGCTCTTCGCCGGCGACACCCCTCCGGCGAAACCAACCGCACCGACGGACTCTGCACTCCACGCCGCGCACTTCGAGCTACTAAACGGCCTATACCGACCCTTGGATCGCTTGGAACGACGACATCGGCGGCCACGGGCCAAGACGACCGTCGGTGCCCGAGCTCCCCCGGGCTTCTCCATCGAAACCAAGCTCGCTTACGTGACCGCACACCGAGGCGGACTTGGTACGACGCGAAAACAACCTAAAGCAGGACTGGAGGAGGGTGAACGGCGGTGTCTTACCACGGCGGCGGCGGTTGGCTCGGAGAGCAAGAAGATGAGTCGGTCCGGGCTAATCCGACCGTTGCAAACGGCGACGAATAGCTCGACGACGACGCAAGGAGGTTGCGGAGCTGCGTGCAAACTCAACCGGACGATGATGGTGCTTGGAGCGAGAATTTTGCAAATGTGTGAGCGCCGGCCGGCGACGAGCGTAAGAAGAAAAAAGGCGACGACGCCGGCCGGCCACGGGGTTTTATAGGCCAAGGGCGAGCCGGGACAGTGGAGGGAACGCTCACGACGCCGTTGAGCTGGTTGGAGGCGCTGGAAACGCGGGAAGACGCGAGCGGCCACGGCGGCCGCCGCCCATCCCGGCATGGGCACCCCCCTCAGGAGCACCAGTAGTACCGCCAACACATTTCTCCATTTTCCAAATTATTTTCAAAAGTTGAACTGTTCATAAAAATCTTCCAAAATATGAAATGTGTAACTTTTCCAGCTCTACAACCTTGATTCAAGGAGTTTAGGCAGATTCAGCTTAGTTTTTGAATTTGAAATTCCAATTTGAAAAGGGATAAAACCCTAACTTTGAGGATTTCAAAATTACTTTTAAATTTTGAATAAAAGATGAAAATATCCAAAAATAAAAGTTGTTCCATTTCTCAATGTCTACAACTTTCATTTAGGAAGTTTTTCCTGAAACCCAATAATTTTTGAATTGTAGTTTAAAACTCAAAAGGGGACAATTTGAAATTCAAATTACTTTTGAAATTACTCCAAATTTTATTCAAAAACTTGAAAAACTTTGTATACCAAAGTTGTAGAGCTCAAAGAGATGCACAAACTGTATTTTGAAAGTTTTCTCAAATTTTGAATATTTTGAGGTGAAATTGTAAAGGGGTAAAAACACTTTCAAAATCTCCCTTTTTGGAATGATTTTCAAATTGAATCTTTGGGCAAATAATTAGTGATGAGGTGGCACTTTTTAAACTCAACCAACAGTACACTTTCAAAGTACAAAGTTCATACTTTGAAATAGTGCTATTGGTTAGCAACTTTTATTTAGAAAATTAATTATAGTTAGCTCACCAAAAATGAAAGTGAAATTCAAAACCCAACACTTAGCCTTCATGCTAGGGTTTGGGATTTGAATTCCAAATTCAAATTCGATTCTTTCTTTTGCACCATTTGCTTTTAGAAAAACTTGTTTGGTGTAGGAGTCAGGGTTAGGCAAACACTTGCAAACACCAGGGTTGATTTTAGTTGATTGCTTTTATTGATAAAAGTAAACATGTGAGCGTGGATTCAATTTATAAACATAAGCACATGTAATACAAAGGAGCTCAAACAACACCCTAGAATCGTAAACTCATTTTAATTGTTTGAATTAGGGTTTTCTAATCATGAATGCTCATGCAATGATGATGATGACATGGCAGGTTTTGCTTAACGTAACACCGGGGTGTTACATTATATTCCCCTTAAAAGGAATCTCGTCCCGAGATTCAAAGCTTAGGGCTAAGTAATGGAAAAGGAAATGTGTCAAGCAAACACATCTTACATTGTTTCATGAGGGAGGTAGAAGGTTCATATTACAAGTCTCATGTTTTTGGAAAGTCACAATTTTTAGAAACGAATCGTGACTTAGGAAAAAAAGAAGAAAGAAACTCCTGAAAGTGCTCATTCAAGAATTCCTCGATTCCCAAGTGGCTTCATCCTCGAGTGCCGATCCCAATCGAACTTTATAAAATCGTCTTATGTGCCTGCGGGTGACTCGGTCTTTTCGATCAAGAATTTTGACTGGATACTCTGCACATTTCAGATCAGGTTCAATGCGGAGACCTTCGATGTCAGTGACTTTGTCTGGTACTCGCAAACATTTCTTCGCTTGGGATACATGAAATACATTGTGCACCAATGACAATTGCTCGTAGATTTAGGCGATATGCTACTTTTCCACACCTTTCAAGAATCTGAAATGGACCAATATATCGGGCGCCAGCTTACCTTTTTACCCGAAACGGTCGACACCTTTACTTGGTGACACTTTCGGATATACATAGTCTCCAATTTCAAACGCCAATGGTCTTCGCCGCTTATCAAAGATAACTTTTCTCTGCGGACCGAGCCATTCTTAAGTTTTCTTGAATCTGCTTTTACTTTAGCTTCAGCTTTAACTAGGTCAACACCGAAGAACCACCTTTCGCCGGGTTCGCACTCCAGTTTGAGCGGAGTACGACATCGGCGGCCATACAAAGCTTCAAATGGTGCCATTTTAAGACTCTCTTGATAACTGTTGTTGTAAGCAAACTCTGCTAATGGTAGACATTGTTCCCAATCTGAGGAATATGTCAATACACAAGACCTTAACATGTCTTCAAGAATCTGATTCAACCTTTCAGTCTGACCATCTGTTTGCGGATGATAAGCAATCTTTGTGCAAATGTAGTAGTACCCATAGTCTCATGAAACCTCTCGCCAAAATTGAGCCATAAATTGAGTACCTCGGTCGGTGACTATACTTTTTGGAATCCCGTGCGCACACATTACTCGGTCTATATATAATTGAGCATATTGAGGTGCTCTATATTTCTTCTTTACTTCGAATAAAGTGAGCGCACTTGGTCAACCGATCAACAATAACCCGTTGAATTATAACCCTTGGCGGTTCTAGGCAGTGCCAACGATGAAATCCATACTAATATCCTCCCACTTCCAAGCTGGAATGGGTAAGGGTTGAAGTTCTCCAAATGCTTTTAAATGCACAAATTTTGACTTTTTGGCGTATCACATCAGGCAACATATCGAGCTATCTCGATTTTCATTTTAGTCCACTGTAATCTCGCCTCGGTCATGATACATCTTATTACTACCGGGTGAATCGAGAATCGTTTAAGTGAGCTTCGTCAAGAATCAACCGCCGGAGCTCGGGGACCTTCGAACAACTAGACGATTTTTTAAACCATAATACATTGTTGTCATCAAGGCGAAAGCAAGATGCTCGCCCTCGATCCGACTTTCTCTCTAATATGCTTGAGGCCTTTGCTTTCTCGTTGAGCGGCAATAATCTTTTCTTGAATAGATGAGTGTACGGTGATATCATTCAGAGTACCCCGAGAAATTATATCAATATTTAATCTCTAACTCTTGACATAGGCTCGATTTTCTCGGTGACAAAGAAGACAGCTTGCAATCGACTCTTTCGACCGAGAGCATCCGCAACCACATTGGCTTTGCCAGATGGTAATGGACTTCAAGATCATAATCTTTGATTAATTCAAGCCATCTCCTTTGCCTCATATTCGCCTCGCATCGAGTGAAGATATATTTTACTTTTGTGATCACTATAGATATTGCATTTATTGCCCAACAAGTAGTGTCTCCATATTTTCGAGCATGCACAACCGCGGCTAACTCGAGATCATGAGTTGGATAATGCTCTTCATGTCGCTTTCAACCGCCTCGAAGCATAAGCAATAACTTTGCCCTCTTGCATTAACACACATCCGATGCCGATGCCGGCGCATCACAATACACATCGAATGGCTTTTCAATATCCGGCCGAGCAAGGATTGGGGCAAAGGGTTAGAAGATCTTTTAACTTATGGAAAGCTTGCTCACATTCGATGACCATCGGAATTTGGTTTGATTCTTGAGGAGTTCGGTGATTGGTTTGGCTAATTTGGAGAAATCAGAACGAAACGACGGTAATATCCCGCCATTCCAAGGAAACTACGAACTTGATGAACGGTGGTGGGTGGTTTCCAATTAAGAATATCTTGGATTTTGCCGATCAATCGCAACACCCTCGGCCGATAAGACATGACCAAGGAATTTGACTTCACTAAGCCAAAACTCACACTTACTAAATTTAGCGTAAAAGCGATGCTCTCGAGAGACGAGACAGAACAATACGGAGATGCTCCGCATGCTCTTCTTTATTTTTTGAATATATAAGAATGTCGCCGATGAACACTACGACAAAAACGATCGAGCTCGGGCATAAACACCGAGTTCATCGATACATGAAATGGGCCGGAGCATTAGTAAGCCCAAATGACATGACTAGATATTCGTATAGGCCGTATCGTGGTAAAGGCGGTTTTCGAATATCTTCCTACCGTATACGTATTTGGTGGTAGCCGATCTAAGATCAATCTTGAGAACACCTTGGCTCCCGCAAGTTGATCAAAGAGAAGATCGATACGAGGAAGAGGATATTTATTTTTGATGGTCACCTCGTTTAATGGACGATAGTCCACACACATTCTCGAGTTTGATCTTTCTTTTTCACAAAGATTGCAGGACAACCCCACGGCGATGAACTAGGTCGGATAAAACCTTTATCCAACAGTTCCTTCAATTGAGTTTTCAATTCAGCTAACTCTTTTTGGGGCATCCTATAAGCTCTTCGATATATCGGTGCAAGCATCCGGCTTCAACTCAATCACAAATTCCACATCTCTTTCCGTGGTAGCCTGTGCAAATCATCGTGGAACACATCCGAAACTCACGCACTACCGGTATATCTTGAAGTGCTTGAACTGAGGTTGCATTAGCGGTGGTAACCGCTTTCTTGGGAATCGGAAATTGGATAAGGAGTGGGGGACCGGTTATCGGGTAGCAACAAATTGACATTTCTATTCGTAGTATCTATCACAAATAGCGCCATACCGGGCGTAACCGCTCATTCCGAGGATCACATCTATATTTTGATCCTTCAATACTATCGATCCGTGGGATATAAATACCCACCAAGAGATATAGGAATCGAGAGACTACTTCCCGTGTACACATACGCCCTCCCTAAGTGATTGCACCATAAACTCATCTTTAATTTCTCTTATGGGAATTTCATGCTTGGTAACAAAGGTGCGGTTGATAAATGTATGAGATGCACCGTAATCAAATAATGTAAGTGCGGGGTGATCGGCAACAGGGAACATACCCATCAACACGGGTTCTCCTTCAAGAACGTTCCCCGACCGGACTTGATAGACGCGCCCAGCCTTCTTCTTCTTCCCGGCATTAACCTTCGACACGCCGTGGAACACCCCCGCCTTGACTCTGGGGGCTGTTGACCGCCGCACCTTGCTGAAATTGGGAAGCATTCCTTTTTTGGGGTAGGGACAGTTTTTGATACGATGCCCGACTTGATCACAATTGAAACACGGGCCGAAATCCGGTAGAAGTATTTTGTGGAACCGGTGGAGTTGGGTTTCGAACACCCTAGGTGTTCGGGCCGGGATAGGGTTGCGGCAGCCAGGCGAGGGTACACCTGTTGCCTCGGAGCTTGTTGCCGCCGTGGTGAGTAGCGATGGGGTTGAGGATTTTGCGACATCGTTGTGGATAGCGAAATGGTGGGCGATAGTGCTTTGGGTGGGATGATAGATAACTTTCTCATGCGTTTCGGATTCCGCCCATTGTCGAGAGAAAGCACGCCGCCCTCACTCTTTTGTTCGGCAGGGGATTTCTCATAGGCAATGGCTATATCCACCGCCTCGTAGAAAGTGGCATTGGGGTTTGAGGTAAGGTGGGTTTTGATATCTCCTTTTAAACCCCGAGGAAGCACTTCTTCTTCTTTATATCAAGATCCACATGTTCTCGGTGCATACCGTGAGAGATGGCTAAAGGAGTTCACGTCTTTGCACCATCGATTGTCCACCCCGTTTCGGGCTAAAAACTCTTCTAACTTAGCTTGCATTACTCCGTCGTATAAAATGCCGACGGAATGCATCTTTGAACACGGTCCGTGTGATTGGCTGGTCGGCCGGGCCGCCGTGCAAGGAAATTTGCCCACCATGCGGATGGTGGCCTCTCAACCGGCCGGGCGGCAAACTTGGGTTTCATCAAGTCCGGACAGCCTTCCAAAGAGATCAAACTTCAGATCTATAATGCGAAGCCAATCATTAGCTTCTAGGGGCTCCTCACCACTGGTGAACACCGGCGGACGAGTATCGGTGAAGTCCGCATATGTGATTTCGTCGTGATTACGACGACCATGGTCTTCACATGGTGCATTCTCGATTCTCGCCGACTTATCTCCCGTAGCATACGGGCATTCTCGATGGTGGCGTGGACTAAAGCCGCCACAGCTTCAACCAAAGACGGTGGTGCTTGTGGTGCCCGAGGGATCTCACCCCTCTCTTGTGAAGAACCGCACATCCGTTATAAACCGGATCGGATTTATTCACAAGCGTGATTTATTAAAATTGAAAGCAACAAAGACAAGCCAGTCATACAAAAGTTCACTTATTTATTTTACAAGTCCGCCCATAGGCCTGGACACCCCAAAGTTGACTATTTAACATATATTACATCTCTCTCTCTCTCTCTCGGGGAGCTCGATGTCGATCCCTCATCCGGGTCGACTCATTGTCCGCAACGGACTCATCTCAAGGCTCGGACTCCTCGGTTGGGGCCTCGGATACACCTCCTGGGTGACTCCACCGATCCCAAGTCATCTCATGCGGCTACCCCGCCGGCTGGTACACCGGATCGTGGAGATTATGCCGATGATGAATCTCCTCGTAAAAAGCAGCTGTATATGCTTCAAGATCCTCCACCGAGCCTCGCAACTCCTCAATAGCATCGTACCCATCATTTCTTTGGTTCCTTGTGGCTTCTAGTTCCTGCTCAAGTTGCGCAATTTTCCGCCGATACTGTGGATGGACTTGATATCCTTCGCTCTTGCTCCCCGCAGATTCTCTATCTCGACTTCAGCTTGATATTTTCAATTGTTGACTTGCAATGATCTTTGGTAACAATAGCTAGCTCGGCAGCCCAACTCGCCTATCTTCTGCCTTTTGGTTATCTTCTTCCCAAGCCGCGGCTCGCTAGGTCCCGCCTCAAAGATCGTGGCTACGCTGGGCGCCATCCGGTGACGCGGTACTCCCTTTGGTCCGGTCATCTTACTACGTGCAGCTTAGTGCGTGCCATCCTGTAGTAAGTAAAGATAGAGTCTATAAGATAGGGAACCTTAGAGTCGGCAAGAAGAACAGGTTTGATTTTTACTTAGCCCAACCACTTTGTTTCGAGAATAAAATTTTTAACATGTGAATTAAATATGATGCATGATCGAACCTACGGATCGAGCAAAAAACTTTTAAACTAAAATAAGCATACTTTTTAGTAATATAGGGCAAAAAGAAAAACACATGATACTCCGCTTAAGACCCTCTTTTAAATAGCACCTATCAAGACTATAAGAAAGGATTAAGACGGAGCGTAAGCAATTTGGACTAAAAACCCATTTAACTTTTGGATCCAAAGCATTTTGAAATTTTTAAAAGGTAACACCGTGAGTATCTTTGTAAGTACCGCCTCGATACCCTTTTCTTTTCGGGCGTAACCTTTCTAAATCATATGGCCCACAAGCACCGACCTTGTCCCTAAGACCTCGCCAACCATGCTTATACACCATATAACCTAGAATGTTCCGTCGGGTGGATCCCCGATAAACCACAATCACTCCAGATCGATACTTACGGAGACATCACAAAGATTACAACATGCCTTCATACAAAATACCGTAGTAGCGGAAGACTTACAATAACTTAATTTACAAACATTTTGTAAAACTTATACAAACCGTAGTATTATTACAACCCAAATGGAAGTATCATTACTTAACTTTATTACAAGCCACGCAACAAAAAAGTTGCCCCGCCCAAAGGCCACTCAATTCACTCTTCCTCGACACTTCTTCAACAACCGTCATGCAAAGAAGGGCCGTAGCACGCTTGCCCATGCGGTTCACCCGCAATGGGGGTTAAACAAACCCCGAGTACAAAAAGTACTCCGCAAGACTTACCCGACCAAAAAAGTGGGGGAGAAGACTCGGGGATGCCGGCTAATAGGAATCAAGGTGAGGCTTTAGCAAGATCAAAAGACTCTTTTTGCTAAAAAGACTAAGCCAGTCCTTAATGTATCAATCACTCGTCAAACATATACCGAATTCAAAACTTTCCATACTCAACTTCCATTATTACTACAATGCCGGGCTCGGATCACGGCTCCCATATCGTGGAGCACACGACGATTCGAATCGCTTAATATACCCAGCTGGGGCTTCCTAGCCACACGATGTATGCAGGATCCAACATCTTACATACATCAACTCAACGCTTAGATTTCTCCCTACTAGAACGGGTGTACAAGACACCACCTCACTACGGCCGCCGGGTCACTTCGGGCGGTGCGCATCGTAGGATGGGTACACGCTACTATCCGCTTTAGTAACGAATAGTCCAAGCGGAGCTTACCGCCATTAGCATGTGACCGGTACTATCCAATAACCTCGTGATCCCGTGGCCAAACAACGGACGGTCCTTAACCGACACAAGTGGACGACACTACACCGGGGCACTAGCCCTTCCCCGGTGCAAGTCACTCCACCGACGCCTCGAAGTTACTCATCATCATGTTCTTGTGCGTACCCCTAACCCGCCAAGGTGAGAGGTAGGCGACAAGCAACATCGTTTTTCATAAATTCCCATCGTGGATCATTGTGATCACACCTTTGTAAACAGCTTTATCAAAACCCTACACTAGTAGCAAGACTAAGCGCATACTAAGCATTTCAAAATCAAAACAGTATCCAGGACAATATATCAAGGTATGGTAAATGCATCAAGTAGGGTAACACACAATTCCTACACCTAATGCAAGATCATCACATGAAATCATAAAAACTTTTCAAATACAAGGCAGGGTTTGAATGCATCCGGGCTTGCCTTGGGGCTCGACGAAGTGAGGTGCAGCTACCCAATCACCAGAATCAGATCCAACCTCTTCGAACCGGAGATGGCTCAACTCCCTCCTCGATTCGATAACTACACGATTGAGATGCATGATTACAATGCAAGAAATGAATGAACATGCGATAACGATGCATCAAACGTTAACCTATCTTGAGTACAACTTTCCTTCACGGTAACCTCACTCTAGGAAGGTATAACTAGCGTCGACGAGGACGGACTAGCGACACACAATCAACATGAAATGCCGAAGGTCATTAGGGTTAATGACCTAGGGTCATCACTCAATCCCAAAATCAAGCAACCCTAATGGTGATTAGAGGTGATTACTAATTTATTGACCATTTTACAGTCGTTGAAAGCCACTAATTAACTTACTAATTGGAGATTAATTAAACCCTAATTAATCAAAGAATTAACTAATTAAACATTAATTAAAAAGGGATTAATTAAGCTTAATACAAAACTTAATCAAAACTTAACCAAACTTCATAATTAAGATCATCATACTCTAATTAGCACACAAAACAAATTTCATAATTTTTGGAGTTATATTTTAATTATTAAAAATCATGGAAGTTGCATTTATTAATTAAAGGAGCAATTTTAATTATAACTAAAACTTACTGAAAAACATAAGTTAGCATTTTTCATGGACAGAGCATATTATGGAGAGCACTCACATATTTTTATTACATTTTTATCTGCCCAAAATAAAATACAACAAAAAGATGAAAAGTAGTGCTTGGAAATTAAAATAGAAAAAAAAAAACCATTTTTCTTTCCCCGCTGGCTCACAATGGCGGCCCACGGCCTGCCAGCAGCGCAATAGCGCTGCCCAACTCCATGCGCCAGGCGGCGCAAGGCCAGCGGCCCGGCCCCCTTCTCCTCCCCCGACTGGCAGTGCCCCGCCTGTCGCCTCTTCCTCCTCCCCTTCTTTCCTTCCGGGCGAACGAGGCTTCTGGGCACGGTGAGCGACGGCTCTTCGGCGACACCCCTCCGGGCGAAACCAACCGCACCGACGGACTCTGCACTCCACGCCGCGCACTTCGAGCTACTAAACGGCCTATACCGACCCTTGGATCGCTTGGAACGACGACATCGGCGGCTCGCGCCGGCCAAGACGAATCGGTGCCGAGCTCCCCTGGGGCTTCTCCATCGAAACCAAGCTCGCCTTACGTGACCGGCACACCGAGGCGGACTTGGTACGACGCGAAAACAACCTAAAGCAGGACTGGAGGAGGGTGAACGGCGGTGTCTTACCACGGCGGCGGCGTTGGTCTGAGAGCAAGAAGATGAGTCTGTCCCGCTAATCCGACCGTTGCAAACGGCGACGAATAGCTCGATGACGACGCGCTAGGAGGAGGTTGCGGAGCTGCGTGCAAACTCAACTGGACGATGATGGTGCTTGGAGCGAGAATTTTGCAAATGTGTGAGCGTCGGCCGGCGACGAGCGTAAGAAGAAAAAAAAGCGACGACGCCACGGCCGGGGGTTTTATAGGCCAAGGGCGAGCCGGGACAGTGGAGGGAACGTTCACGACGCCGTTGAGCTGGTTGGAGGCGCGGGAAACGCTGGAAGACGCGAGAGCGGCCACGGCGGCCGCCGGCCACCCATCCGGCATGGGCACCCCCCTCGTGGAGCAATCAGAGCAAATTGCCAACACATTTCTCCATTTTCCAAATTATTTTCAAAAGTTGAACTGTTCATAAAAATCTTCCAAAATATGAAATGTGTAACTTTTCCAGCTCTACAACTTTGATTCAAGGAGTTTAGGCAGATTCAGCTTAGTTTTTGAATTTGAAATTCCAATTTGAAAAGGGATAAAACCCTAACTTTGAGGATTTCAAAATTATTTTTTAAATTTTGAATAAAAGATGAAAATATCCAAAAATAAAAGTTGTTCCATTTCTCAATGTCTACAACTTTCATTTAGGAAGTTTTTCCTGAAACCCAATAATTTTTGAATTGTAGTTTAAAACTCAAAAGGGGACAATTTGAAATTCAAATTACTTTTGAAATTACTCCAAATTTTATTCAAAAACTTGAAAAACTTTGTATACCAAAGTTGTAGAGCTCAAAGAGATGCACAAACTGTATTTTGAAAGTTTTCTCAAATTTTGAATATTTTGAGGTGAAATTGTAAAGGGGTAAAAACACTTTCAAAATCTCCCTTTTTTGGAATGATTTTCAAATTGAATCTTTGGGCAAATAATTAGTGATGAGGTGGCACTTTTTAAACTCAACCAACAGTACACTTTCAAAGTACAAAGTTCATACTTTGAAATAGTGCTATTGGTTAGCAACTTTATTTAGAAAATTAATTATAGTTAGCTCACCAAAATTGAAAGTGAAATTCAAAACCCAACACTTAGCCTTCATGCTAGGGTTTGGGATTTGAATTCCAAATTCAAATTCGATTCTTTCTTTTGCACCATTTGCTTTTAGAAAAACTTGTTTGGTGTAGGAGTCGTGGTTAGGCAAACACTTGCAAACACCAGGGTTGATTTTAGTTGATTGCTTTTATTGATAAAAGTAAACATGTGAGCGTGGATTCAATTTATAAACATAAGCACATGTAATACAAAGGAGCTCAAACAACACCCTAGAATCGTAAACTCATTTTAATTGTTTGAATTAGGGTTTTCTAATCATGAATGCTCATGCAATGATGATGATGACATGGCAGGTTTTGCTTAACGTAACACCGGGTGTTACAACTTAACCCTACAATTAGGCATAGATCATATCAAGAAAAAGGAAATAGCTAATGTACTCTAGTTCTCGACTACCGGTAAACTTTGTATAATATCGTCTTATCGGGCAAGTGACCTGAATAGGAGAAGAAACAGAGTAATCTACCTACCGTACACCTATCGGCTGTGCGTCCTATCAACGGAAGTGGACTACGAGGAGGATTCAACGCAGCTATAAAGTCACCTACGCCGAGCTACCACTATCCGGCTAATTAGGGGACATCCACAAGTAAACCTAGCCTAGGCACCACGCCTACACTACTGAAATACTACTTCAACCAAGCAATTACCAAGATCAAAGTCCTCAATATGAGATGTGAACTAAAGAACGAATATAAACGATCGCTTACTTGAATCGAAATAGTAAATACAAAAAGTACCTCGAACGCAGCTCCGGGCGAGGAAGTCAATCCGTAAGAATACAGCCACGAAGAAGCGCCGACATGCCGAGAGCTCCTCCGCAATCTCTACTCCTCTACTCAATCTCTCTAATCTCTAAACAAGACTAGATCTAGAAGAACTAGTCTCTCCTAATTGCTACATCTAGATGAACTAGCTAGAACTAGATGAACTAGACTAGATCAACTAGAGGGACCCTAACCCTAATCTAATGAAGAATATGAAGCCTTGGGGTGTAGAATGCCTCTTGGGGGGAGCCTTGGGCGTCATTATATAGGCCGAGGTGGAGTAGGGGGGCAAGGAACCGCCACGTCGGCGATCCGTGTCTTCATCTCATGTGTACCGTCGGATCAAACCGACCTCAAATCAACGTAGGGATGCCGCGATTGGACTCCACGCAACCGAGGGAGGAAGACTCCGCAAGGCGGCGGTGATCGGTGGAGTTAGGGGGCGCCGGGCGGCCTGTGGTGGGGCCGGCCCCCCACCTTATCTCCTCTCAAGGGCCCCGCCGCCGGGTGTCTTCTAGACCCTTCCCCGAGTCCTCTAGCGATGTTGTTCGACGTGGATCAATTTCGTGATAATTATGCATTGAAATCCTTCTTTTATCCTTTTTCGGAAAATCCCCGAAAATATAGAATATGCAAAACTCGTGGAATTTATCGATAAAGCCCTAGACTAGTATGTTTTCATGTTCTCCTTCAGGTTTAAAGTGCTAGTAAAAGTTGACGCTAAGGAGTGTCAACAATAACCAAGGATAATCTAGCTACTTGATTGATAAGGAATAGAAAGAAACAGTGAAATACACGGGATCCTTTGTGATCAAAATAATCAGATCAGTTTGTAACCAACTTGTAACCAAATGGTCTAGAACACTATATGTAACTCTTCCTCCTAAACTAAATAGGAAGATGTAGGGAGCCCTCAATCATATGGTATTAGGCTGAATATGTAGGAAACCAGTTATGTGGGTCTAACATAAAGAAATTAGCTTATTGGGCCGCCTACATATAGAAAATGAGGCTACATGGGGGTGGTTGGAGGGAGGATTCACTCAGATTAGTCAAAGAACATTGCACATGCAACATACTGCTTTTTATCAGGTTGCATGGGCTTCAAATTCGACAACCCATGCTCTGGTGTACCTTTTTCACACTTGTCAACCAAATAAGGAATATAGCGGCTTTGTTTTATACTCAAAATTTCTATTCCGGAAACCATGATTGGTAGCTTTTTAGCCCTTGGATATAGATCTAATGCTTACACATGACCCTCCCTTCTTATAAATAACACCAGCAGCACATACCTATTCTAAACCTAATTGCATCGTCACCACCCATCATAGCCCTTACCTATCTTTGAAACCTAATTGCGCCGCCACAATATTCGCATTTCCTCTTGCCACACCATTGTATCATGCTCCTTGTGACAAAGCATTGTTGCCTCTTCATCTAGTCCTACAACTCCACTACAGTATCTTGCTCCAAGGTTGCCTAGGGAGGGACTTGGTAAATGGTTCAACCGACGGCAACATTGATTCAACCTAACTAGTGGATCCAAGGCGATATAGCTTACCAAGAGCAAGTTCGTTGACAAAGAGCACGGTATGTGATTGTTTGAAAAATATGCCTCTCTGAAAAAGCATGCTTTAAAAAGGGTTGAATTATTAGACTCTGTATTGGGATCGGTTTAGGTGAGGTCTATGATTTGGGGATGGTAGTTAGGTTTTGGGAGTCAAAAGGGATTTCAAGGAAGCAACGGTTGGTGGTTCAATAAGGTGTTGGTTGCCACCACCCCCTAAACCATGGGGATCGAAGGGGATCGAGGAGGATTTTGACTTGTAGGGGGATTTAATCCCCCTCAATGCCTCTCATTCCCCTTGACTCTCATAGGAAACAAACATGGCCTAAATTGGAAGGAAATGCATTAGAGCGGCTGCCAACCACACTACCAAACATGGCATACCAACACTAGTGCTAGCTATGTTGGCTTACTATACACTAGAGTGGGAGCGAGGGTTAGGACGATGCTACAGGAGCACATAAGAAAGAGGAGGCGGCAGCATGAGGAAAGAGGGCACACAGAAGCAAGAAGGTGGGGACAGGGTGCCATGCACTTGATAAAAGCATGATGGACCGTGGCCTTTGCTTAACTGAATAGCAGTATTATATAGAATGGCGAGAAGTTCTATTTAGCTAATGGAATCTACATTCCATTGTATCAATTTTTTTTATTATTCTTTTGTAGTTATTATATGTCTTATTGTTTAGTATCCTGATCATGTTTTTTATCTCCTATCAATCATTTTTTTAGCCTCTACCTAGTGTTTTCATATCGATATGGACGTGACAGGATAGAGAATTGACCCATTGTACCATAAACCGTACCAATAGTCACGAAGGGCACTTTGTTGAGCATGTATAGCACACAAGTGGCAAGTGGGAAGGTGACCTTCTTACACCGCCATACTCGTACTACACGCCAAAATGAGTGCATGCCCAACCTCCAAAATCAAGAGTTTGGGAGTACTTCCAGTGTCACTAGTTCAATATAAGGATCAGCAATGAATCCTTAGAAGCTAGTGATGACAAGGAAAGAGAGTATCGTTTGCCACTTGCTCAAGAGGGTACTTTCATCTCCGCAACAATGTTGCGCAAGTGAATGTTACATATTTTATATTTTCATAAATTTTGAATTGTTTGAGTACATTTCACATGACTGTGATATGCTTTTTTGCCAACATGCTTTCATTAATCTATAAATTACAAGTTAAACCCCTTTCGTAATTTCAAATATCCTATTATTCTTTTATAAAAGATATATAGGCAAAACATTACTCATTGTCAATCATTTAGTTGCAGCAAAAACTAATCAAAAGAGCATTCCTTGCAAAATCTTCATGTTTCTAACCACATTTCATTACTCTTGCATTTTATGAAGCATTGCAATGTTATACTTTTCATTAAATTCTACTGTCCAATACACTTTTTTAATAATATGGGCATGAGCATTGTCATTCAAATGTATGGTACACTTTTTGCCTGTGCCATTTGGCTAATCCTTTGTCGTATGGATGTCCATGAATAGGAGTTCAGAAGATACGCCCAATGGACTTGGAGAGGACAGAAGTATACTCTCGTCAACATAGATCACAAAAAGACACCTGTCAATCCAGCAATCATCTAGGAAAGCGCGAACGAGATGCCCAAGCCTATCGTGTCCTCAATCCTGTGTGCCCAACACAAATAGGCAAATCGAGTGCCCTAGCAATAGAAGGATCAACTTCTCGATCTGCAGGATCAACTGCAAGGCTCAGCAACCAAGTGTTAGGAGCTGGTGGAAGAAATGAAATCCATTGTACTTCGAGACAAGCTCAAGGTAGTACATTGCATTAACTTGAACGGCTGAACCACAACATTGCATATGTGTATTGTACATACATACACAGATCTATATCCCCATTAACTTACTATGGTTCCTGTCAAACAAAATTGTGATTAGACCACATCTACCGGGAGACTATCCGCACCAAGTTTCATTATGAAAATGAAACTTCACATCAGTGGGCATTTGGTGGTATGCATATTAATAATTTTGTACTCATAGTCATACTACATGAGTGTTCATGTGTATATTGTGTTCTAATATCTTTTCTCCGTCGATCTCTCAGCTGTAGCAGAGCTTCTGGACAACGCTGTAGATGAGGTGAACATCATTTTGTCGATTCCATAGCCTAACGGAGCACAGAATAGTTGCACATCTTGGCAAGTTCATCCTAGCGTGTCATACTTATTCTAGTTTGTCTCTGAACTCCCTCTCATCTTGAAACAGATACCGCATGGTGCTACGAAAGTGCTGATCGATAGTGTCATCAATCCGTGCGATGGATCTCCATCATTGCTCGTGCAAGGTTCTACTCCTAGATACCATGTCAATCCTAGATTTTTTAGGAAATCAGCATTATCCACCAAGTATGCTTGCCATGACAAATGAGTAAGGTTGTTTGAATTCATTCGCATATATTTTTGTGCATAAAGACGATGGCGGAGGCATGGATCCTATTTCTTTATGGAAATGTATGACTGCTACATGTCCAAATAGGAAGACGCCTGATTCAATTGGGCAAAGTATGTACTCATATCTTTATCAATCCTCGACTTCACATCCTTGCATGTTTAATGCTATATCTAACATCTTTTGAAATTTGTGATCAGATGGGAAAGGATTCAGGGCTGGCATAAGCTACCTTGGTGCAAGTGCTATCGTTTTCAGCCGTCACGTGCATACCAGGTCAGAATTTCCCAAGATCCTATTAAGGATTCAGAAATTTTACATAATAACTCAATTTGTATAGGAACCAAGAAAAGTTCCTGAGCTAGGTAGGGACCTTATATGCATACCATTTTTCTGTGCAATTTTGTGTTTGGGAGAAGTAATTACATTTGTGTCAGTTTTTTTCTTCAAGTTAACACAATTTTTTTTTTTTTGTTTTTTTGAAAACTGGAGGGGAAAAGTCCCCTACACCAAGTTTCAAGTTAACACATTGTATTCTTGTTTGGTTCCAGTACCCCTACTCAATCCATTGGTATGTGTGTGGCACAAAATGCTCATTTGGCAAAACAAATTGAAATACCCATGGTATGTGTGTGGCACATAATGCTCATTTGGCACTGACCACCATGACATATGACGGTATGAGGACAAAAAAATGCTAACATGTTCCATGATACTTTTTCCTTGTTTTAGGTGCATTATGAATACGATCCGGTGACAGGTGAAGCCACAGGATATGAACACAAGCCAGGGCAGTTCTCTATCAATATGTCAATGCTGCTGAGATTGTCGCCCTACAATTCAGAAGACGAGCTGCTACAAAATGTGTGTTTTGATATGCTTTTTCAGTCTTGTAGTTCAACCATAATTACATTACTACATGCAATGCACGTTCTCATTTCTAACCATAATAACATTACTGATTTTTTTTCCGAAACCATGTGCTACTGAAATAATTGACCCATAAAACTGTTTGTTGATGTGTTTACTGCTAAACAGTTTAACAACATCGGTCCACATGGAACAAAAATCATTGTGTTCAACCTGTCACGCAGCACTGAAGGCCACTTGGATCTCGACTTCGACACTGACACGAAGGTAACAAATACATACAACGATTAGATAGAGTATCAATACTAGCTTAATGGTATATCATTTGTATCTTGATGTTATGACATCTAAAAAAGGATTCTACTACTGACATGTCTACTGTTATCATGGAGTTCATATCATGCATTACAATTCTTATTTTGTTTTCAAGATGGATGCCCATTTTGTTCATAAATTCCTACCTGTACACACTCGTTATCAAATAGTCATCAACACCTTCTTGCTTATGGCAGGATATTAGAACTAGTGTACCACCAGCAATGCATCCAGAAAACGGAGCTGCAGGGGATCAAAGTAATTTGGTATATCAATACAGGAGATCTCTCAGGGCAAGTATTACATACACACAAAAAAAGGAAGTGTTGCATACATAATCATTTATGCAGACACTTCTTTAAGTTACAGGAATTCATTTCCTCAATTCGTTTGTTTATGTGTTGCTAAAATGCCAATCTCTGCAGGCCTATGCCTCCATCTTGTATCTAGGCCTACCGAAGCACTTTAGAATCATTCTTCGGGGAGAAGAGGTTAAGCATCGTAACCTTGTGACTGAGCTCAAACATAGTCAATGCATTAAATACAGGCGCAGCACAGCAGAAAGGGACGATGAAGTGGTATACCAATTTTTCTTCAAAATTGATTTCCTCAAATAAGAAAACATGTTCATAGAACTAAAAATATACAAACGTATGTCAGCCAAAATGATCTATAGTCATTCTAGAGAGAACCGTTGTTGCAGATTTTCCAGGTGAAAAGATTTTGTTGATTCTATCATAGGAAACTGAAAACACATACTATTGAACTTGTTATGTGTTTTCAGTTTCATCCAAATACTTCAGCATTAAAATATGGTGGCAGGGTACAGTCAAGTGTGTCACGCACTCATGTTTGTGCATTTGGGTGTCTTTCATTTTCATGTTAAATAACAAAAGACGAATTAAAGTCGTGCTAGATGCCTTTGTCCATTTAACATCGGTGCTTATATTTCTAGCAATTCCTAGCTCCTAAATTCTCCTTTCGTCATTGTCTATTTCACTCAACTCAGGTGCTAGGATTCTTAGACGGCATACCAGATGTTGGCGACGATCGATTCTGCTTCTACTATAAACAGCGCCTTATCTTGGTGAGTTTTAACTTTCTTCTTTTGCTTTTTTTAAAAGCCAAAACAATCATAAAATCTATGCACAAAGTTGCTTCTGTGGCATATCCTATTATTGATACCGATTCAACTCCAAAATATTCCAGCCCTTCATTCCACCCTATAGATTCTCAAACAGAGACCGGAGCATCGTGGGAGTTCTGCAGGCCAATTATCTGAAGCCGGCGAGGAACAAGCAGGATTTTCAGTGGTCGACAGAGCTTAAAGCGCTGCAGAAGATCCTAAAAAATATGGCCACAGAATTCCGGTAGCTACTTTATTCCTCACAAATAATCAATTGTCATATGCTCTGGCCTCACATTTAGCAGAACGACCATGGCGCTCTGAACGCTAGCATATGGTACATGAGAAGACAACTGACGTTTCACTGTTTCCAGGAAACACCTGAAAGGAAACGAGCTTAAAGATGCTGCATCCTGGCTAAGCTTGGGGCCTCCTGTTTCTCATGAAGCAAATTTGAAGGGGAGCAACATCAATTGGATGCACTCCCAGATCAGCCCGTCAATCCCGGCTCATAGTGCAGGGTTGATTTTTGAGTCAAGCTTTAGTGGTATGCCAGTCCCAAGAACCCCAACACCATGCCTTCCGCTATTCTCCATCGCATCAACCAGAGACAAACAACAGATGCTGACGGCCATTGCAAACACTTCGGATCAAGGCACAAGCTCCAATGGCATTCCTGATTGTCCTACGATGCTGCCATTTGGGTGGAACAACGGTGGTCTGTCCTCACATGGCATCCAGATAGCACCTGCCCCTCATCCCCCCACATCTGACATGGCATTGCTAGCAGGAGACAGCCGACCAATAATACCAGCCATGGCAAGCACCAACGGCAATGGCCTCGGCCTGAACTTCAAGGGAAGCTCTGCATCTATTGAACCTAGAGCTTACCAAGCATCACCCTTTACCCAGCCAGAAAAAGGTGGAATGGGGTCGAATGGCATCATGAGAGCTCCAGCTCCTCACCTAGCTGCATGTTATATGCCAGCAACAGACTGGAGAGAGAGCCAGTCAACACTGGCAACGCAGGACGCCATGGCGAACACCATAGGTGGCTTGGCGCCCTCACTTTTAGACCCAGCCGGGGCTATGGTTGCTCTCCATGTTATGCCCATCAAGATGGAACCAGAGCACGATGATCAGCTGACCTATGGTGAAATTGGCGTGATGGCCACCACCGCTGCAGGCTCTGCAGTTTCTTCTGCCACATCCATTCGTGAGCTTGACATGATGGGCATCGGAGACTGCAAAGCATCTGCATTCTACCCATGGCGTCCTCCTGGTTTCAAGCCGGACAATGGCTCGTCAAGCTCTTCAAGACAGGTTAGCTATAGAATTACATTTGTCAACATTCATGAAAGGATTTTTTTATCCGATGAACCTAGCTTGCTCTTCTTGTTGAGTCTTCTCCATTTCTCCTGATAAGAATCTTCAAATTTGCACTTCTAATATGCTGTGCTGATTGCATTCCATTTTCTGAAAACTGAACAGGCACAGGAGTTACAGGATGGAAGCAACCAAGAGGAACAAGGTGCCAAGCAACTGCTGAATCTGTTCAAGCCATAGGTTTCATTCAAATAGAGAGAGAACATGCTCCAATCCATTTGTCAACGCCTGCTTTCTTGCCAGCTGCTGTGGCTCATGGTGCTAGTTTCAGACAGGATCCCTAGATAGCGGACTGATACCCTTTTTACTGTTACCATTCTGTTACTTTTAAGTATGTACTGGCACTACTTGCTACCAACATTATATTTGTAAAATTGGCTGCGTGACAATGTGCAGCTAAGGCTTAAGGTGCTGTTTGGTCAAAAGCTGTAAAAGGCAAGGTGAATGGAAATGGAATGCAGCTCCCCCTTATTAGTTCATTTTCGTACCGATTTTCTTGTTGTCAAATCTGGATTAGTTTATTTTGATTGGTTTCAGTTCGAAGTAATGATCTGAAGAAAAGAAAACTTATACGTCCCTAGTTACAGTATTGGGAGTGGAAAGACGAACAAAGCTACCTGCAGATCAAATACCCCTCCTCCCAGGCTCCGAAGGCTAATGATGTGGATCTTCTGGTCCTCAGGCGTGTCTGGCAGAGATTGCCGTCAGCCCAAATCCCTGATGAAGGAAAGCTATGGCTAGGGCTTGGAGAAAATGTTTGGGTGGAAAGGAAGGGTGTAAAGGGAGGGAGACGCAAGCGAGTGGTTCTCACCGGCGCTGATGCCGCCGAAGCAGCTAGTCGCTCACCGGCGGCAAAGCTCGTGCACTGGCGGAGATCGCTGTAGCCGAATGGCCTGGCGTGCGAGGTCGCGAATAGACGAGAGTGAGGCTGATTAATTCGTTTCCGCTCGAGAAAACTGGAGATTTTCCATCATGCGTTGCGCGAGGTGGACTTCAGCAGTCAGCACTTGGTTTTTTTTAGAATCAGTCAGCACTTGGTTGTGACCTCATCCCGCAAACTGATTTGGTTGTAATACCATAATTTGAATCGGCTTGCCATACACACCCTATGTTGTATTTAGAGTAAAGTCCATCACCGGTCCCTAAACTTGTATCGTTGTGTCATCCCGGTCCCTGAACTTGCAAATCGACCATTTAGGTCCTTAAACTTGTTTGGTTGTGTCATCCCGGTTCTTAAACTTGAAAATCGTCCATTTAGGTCCTCAAACTTGTTAACTTGTATCATGTGGGTCCTTAAACTTTATTTAGAGTCTCATCTGGGTCAAAATCTAGTAATCTAAATATTCTACATCAAAAAATAATTCATAACTTTTTCATGCGAACTTAAATTAAGACAAACTTTATATCAAAATTGTAGCCCTCGACGCGATAAACAACTTTATAGTTAAAAAGTTTTTTTATTTAAAGTCGTTTAGCGTCCTAAAATTTAATTTTAAATTTCAAATTTTAAAATTTATAAATGTACAATAATATTTTGAAACTCTAAACAATTTTAATTAAAAAAATTTCAACTACAAAGTTGTAGATCGCATCGATGGCTACAATTTTGATATAAAATTTACCATCATTTGAGTTCATATGAAAAACTTATGAATTATTTGTTTATAGAGTTTTTAGATCGCCTTGATTTGATCTAGATGAGACTTTAAACCAAGTTTAGGGACCGATATGACACAACTGAACAAGTTTGAGCACTTAAACGAGTGATTTTCAAGTTTAGAGACCGGGATGATACAACTGAACAAGTTTAGGGACCGCGATGACACAGCCAAATAAGTTTGAGGACATGAATGGTCGAATTGTAAGTTTAGGGACCGGGATGACACAACGGTACAAGTTTAGGGACCGGTGATGCATTTTACTCTTGTATTTATAATATACTAATCAATGTGATCCAACTAAAGTAACCTTTGATTCTATCTACTTTCTCTGTGTCATTATCATTTTTTAAAAATCAAATATTTTTAATTTTAACAAAACATATAAAATAATGATATCAATGTTTATAGTATATAATTAATATCGTTAGATAAATTACTCGATCTATGTTTATAATAAACTTATTCTGAAGATATAAATATTGTTAATATTTTTTTATAAACATAGTTAAATAAAAAAAAATTTACCAACACCAATATCATAGCAACACTCATTTTGAGACACAGGGGGTATGTCCCTTTCTGTTTACTTGTCTTATCATTTGTTCAAATAATATTTTTTCTCTCACAGAAAATTAGTCGCTTATCTTACAAGTTGTCTTATGTGACCAATCGAACACTTATATTTCTTCCCTAAAATTAAACCATAAAAGGTTTCCCATTGCTTTTATGTTTAAGTGTAATTAGTTCATGCTCCAGCTGGAAAACCAAGAGTACAAAATACATGCGAAAAGAGTAAAAATAACAATAAGTACAAAATAAATGTGAAAAATAGAGTAAAGACTAAGGGGTGCAAAGCGTAATCTGTTAATATGCCCCTTAAATTTTATCTTATTTTCTCAATCATTTAAACGGTCTCAAACAAAAGATCTCTAAACTAAAAAGTTATAGATCCCATTGATAACTATAGTTTGATATAAAAGAGAATCTTCCTTTGATACTATATAAAAAATATAATTTATAGGAAGTGACAAGCCCTAATCTTTTCAAGCCATCTTAGCGACCTCAAATATGAAAACCCAAGACTAAAGTTGTATACATTCATATATTCCGTTAGAGTGAGGTGACAAGACTTTACATCTTAGCTTGTTACGTGATTGTTATACTGCTAAAACTTTATACTTTTTTAAGCTTCTTGATGATCTCAAATGAAAAAATGTTACGTGATTATTATACTGCTAAAACTTTATACTTTTTAAGCTTCTTTATGATCTCAAATAAAAAAACCTCAAAACTATAAAGTTGTAGATCTCATCGAATCAAGATTTATAATTTTCATATAGAAATTATCTTCATCTAACATCATATCAAAAATATATGACTAAGATTGATTCTTGTCAAGCCAATCCCGTTAGAGTGAGGTGACAAGATTTTTCATATAAAAATCACCGTCCCAACGTGGTATATCTTGCAATATCAACAAATGTGAGGTAACAGCGTGATTATGTGGTGCCAGGCACGTTGACGTGACTAAACGGGGTAAAAATAAAATGAAAAAAAAAAAAGAAGGGCTATTTTTTAAATAAGATTTAAAATGGAAAAAAAGAATCCTCTTAGAACATGTCAGAATCAGAGTTGTTCAAATAGAGCAACTAAAGCAAAAAAAAAAAAAAAAAAAAAAAAAAAAAAAAATCCAACTAGTGTCTGAGACAAGAGAAGTTTACAATGCTAAGGTCTAGAAATTTTCGGTAGCATATCTCTACTCTCTACCTAATAATAAAACACCAAAATTTTAGCTCATTTATTTTCGTCCATCAATTTTTTTGTCTGTCTCCCTCTAACTACTATATTTTGTTTATATAAGGCACGTGTCTAGCATGATATAGTCAAATTCTAAAACGGATTGGTTCATATATGTGACTTGAACTCATCAGAGTCCTAAACTAAACAGAAAAGGATACAAATAGAAATCAGCTTAGAAACATAATTTGAAAATAATACAATTAAAAAAACAAAATTTTATCACACTTCTGATTGGCATGAGTCCAAGTCCTACACAGACTTCCCAAAACAAATCTATATCTATCTATTCCTTCCTTTCTAATCCTATTTTCTAATAAAAATATATTGTGAGGAGTTTTTTTATTTGCCGTTTTTCATTTTTTTTATTTTCTGTTTTTAGTATAGCGTTGCTCTCTCCTACTCAAAACTGGCCAATTATGTAAGCATGCATCTATCCGGTTACGTGTATAAATAAAATCATCTCATTGGTAGGTAACGAGTGTTTTGTTCCCTTTTTCACCCAACCGTACCCGTTCATCTCTGACTTCGGTGTTGTTATTTCTCTCTTCATATTCTCGGATCGAACATAAAGTCCAAGCTATTTACGATACTTTGTTTTCAAATTCCATAATTGTTGTTTTGATCTTTTTATGTGACTATTTGTTTTGGTCCAAAAGGCATGAACCAGAGTGCACCTAGCCACCACCGCAGTTTGACTATCAGGTTTTTAATTAAAAATCAACAAGCAAGCAAGGGAAGCTCGGCGGGGATATAGAAACAAAACACGCAAAATCTACATCTATTATTTATTGAACGTCTTCTTTCTCTATTTCTATTTACCCTTTTTTATTATTTTCACCAGAAATATAAAAAATAAAAAATATTGTGATATCTGAGCACTCGACTAAAAAAATAGATATTTTCACCTCTAAATTATTTTTTTATCGAAGTCAGTAGGGGAACCCGTATTTTTATATTTTTTATTCCAAACATGTTTAAATTCGCTCTCACGGGGAGTCGAACTCGGGTCTACTGAATGACCCTTTTGGCTTCACCTCTAAATTATTGATGTGGTAAATCATTGATGTGGTTTTAAATCTAAACAAATTCTATATTATTACAACATGAAATAGCCAATGGTCCAATTAATTAAATCAACTGAAATCTTGAATAGTTTATTGTCCAGTTTAGTTAGACAAATACTATGATTCACTTTATCAGTACCAGTGAAAGATATTATGAGGATTGCCATGTGGAAAAATAGGAGAGTTCTTCTAGGCCAGTCCTTTGACAAAACGGTAACCAACTCCTTGCTGACTATATATAAAAAAATAGAATTACAAAATTTTATGGGTCTAGAAAAATGTCATCCGAACTCGATATTAATCTGTAACAAGTACCAATGTATAGGTAGTGTGAAATTAAAATTATTATATATTTACTAAATATGTTTGTGTTGCAATAGGAGAAAAAATCTTGATTTAAATTTGATACATATTTAATGAGACATCTTCATATTACTATTAACATTAGCTTTAAAATAAACTATAGCCTTGAAAAAATTAGAAGGAGAAACCATAAATATGTAATTATTATATGGGTCATTATTTTTCATAAATGTTTGAGAGTTTTTCCATAACGTGACATCTAGCTTCCCGCGGGGTATCAAGCTAGAGTTTGCTTCTCTGGCAAAGAAAATAAAAGATAATTGACACCTTGCTCAGCAAAGCTGGTCCTGGTGCACAAAATAGATGACTCAGTAAGCTCCTAGTTACTAAAAGTTACCAATGTTTTTTTAAATGAAATGTTACCAAAATAGATGACTCAGTAAGCTAAGCTCCTAGTTAAGCCCTAAACAATGTTTTTTTTCTAATGAAAAGTAGCCAATGGTGGAATAGGGAGGCTAGGTTAACTTTGAAGGTTTTTTATATCACTAATTACGTTATCGAGGAAAGATGACTCAGTAAGCACATATTATTTTTTTCGTTGTTCAAACGATTTTCAGTAGCTCTATAAAACATTGATCTCTTACATTTCGAGCGGCTGACGAGGAGCATGCAAAGAATGTAGCAGGTATACAATGATACGTGAAGACGAAGATGAAACAAAATGAAAGCTTGCTTCATACAGCCACAGGGACGGCTTCATCCAATGCGACAACTCCTGGAAGCTCCTTTCCTTCCAACAGTTCCAAGCTGGCACCACCTCCCGTGGAAATGTGGCTCATAACGTCAGCAACTCCCACCTTCTCAACGGCGGCAACAGAGTCTCCACCTCCAATGATAGTTGTGACACCTTTGCTGCTAAGCTCTGCCAACTTCTTTGCCACAGCCTACAAAAGAGATATCAAGGTTAGGTTTCTTTCATTGTAAGCTCTCCTCAGTACTCAGTTCGATAGCTAAGCTGCATCAGTATGTTTGAGCAGTGCTTTACCTCAGTTCCTACAGCGAACTTGTCAAATTCGAAAACACCCATGGGCCCGTTCCAGATGACTGTCTGGGTTGTGTCCAGGGCTGCGTTGAATGAAGCAACAGAATCTGGGCCAATATCCAGCCCCATCCAACCATCAGGAATTGCAGACGCTGGAACAGTCTGTAGAAAAATTATATGGTCAAATTTCTCCCTATGCAGAGCCGAGAGATGCTTCAACTTCACTACAAAAGATCTGCTGATTAGGAAAGGAGAAGATGCAACAAACCTGGCTGTTAGCATCAGGGGCAAACTTATCAGCAATGACAACATCGGTTGGCAACATAAGGTTGACACCCTTTTCCTTAGCCTTTGCAAGGAGAGATGTTGCAAGCTCAAGTTTGTCTTCCTCAACCAATGAAGCACCAACAGAGAGACCTTGTGCCTTGTAAAATGTGAAGATCATACCACCACCTAAGAGAAGGATATCACACTTCTCCAACAGGGATTCAATAACCCCGATCTTGGATGACACTTTTGAGCCACCCACAATGGCAGCAAATGGGCGTTTAGGGCTTGAAACAGCTCCAACAAGGTAATCAAGTTCCTGCAAATTGATTTTGTTAAATATAAAAGGATCAGATTGAGATTGCGGAGGGGAAAGAGAAAATAATCACGATAATCTGTTTTATGTAGCATTATTTTTTCTTTGATCCCATCCTCCATAGTTTCTGAGTTACAAATATAAACATAGAAAAAGAAAGATAACCTTCTGTAAAAGGAATCCTGCAACAGAAGGCTTCAAAAACTTGGTAACTCCCTCAGTCGACGCATGTGCTCTGTGGGCTGTTCCAAATGCATCATTAACATAAAGGTCTGCTAGGGAGGCAAGCTTCTGTGCAAATTCTGGGTCATTCTTCTCCTCTTCCTTGTAGAATCTTACGTTCTCGAGGAGCACAACCCCACCATTGGGCAAGCCGGCCACCAGCTTCTCAACTTCAGGGCCAATAACATCTTCAGCTTTTTGCACCTATTTGTGGGTACAGATACGCTTTAGTCAGAACAATCAATTGGCACATGTGATTTAATTAGAAGCGCCAATGATGTAGAATAAATCAATACCTGAATGCCAAGAAGCTCAGACAACCGTCCTACAATGGGAGCTAAGCTAAACTTGGGTGTAAAACCCTTAGGGCGACCCTGCACATCCAGAGCAAAAGGGAGGATATTAACCATAATTGGATTGAAAAGAAAATTAAGCAGCTATCTGAGAAAAATAAATTGGTTCAGCTATCTTTATAAAATTACTATTGAACACAAGAAGCAAATCTGCAATTAATAGACAGTGTGCATATACAAACTCACAAATTTGATCAAACACTATCACTGTGCAGGTCCTTGACTCCTACATTGTGACTGTGTATGCAGAGAACAACAGCTAGATTCCAATTTTCTAAAATAGAAGTCACAAACAGGCGCTGAATTAAAAGATCAGTTTTTTTCTACTTTTGTAAGTTGTTTCTTTTTTTTTTCCTAAAAGGATTCTCTTTTACTTTGCAGCAATTCCTAGTTTGTGCCCAAAAACGAAAATAGAAGTGATAGTTAGCTATGTAGAAGATTAGCTAAAATCATACAAGACAGGAAGCAAAATCACAGTGTCCATGTAGGACGTGTATCACTTAACCAAAGCAAATCAGATTATCATAGACACCTGAATCCAGGGAGTAATGAATTCCTACATTGTCTATGCGTGCGAAGAGCATTACTTCCGCAGATCAGAAGCGATACGGGAAGGCTGGAGGGCCGGGAACTCACCAAGTGGCTTGAGAGGATGACCTTGGCGCCCTTGCTGATGAGGTACTGGATGGTGGGGATGGCAGCCCGGATGCGGGTGTCGTCGGTGATGTTCTGGTTCTCGTCGAGCGGCACGTTGAGGTCGGCGCGCACGAAGACGCGCTTCCCCTCGAGGTCGGCCTCCGTGAGGTCCCCGACGCTCTTCTTCGCCATGGTGGCCATGGCCCGCGTGCCGCGCGCGGAGGACGCCTGCCGGCACCGCGACGCGACGTGGACCGCGAGCCGCGCGTCGCCCGCCGCGAACGCCAGCGACCGCGCCGGCTGGCACGCCGCGGCAAGGCCTCCCCTGCGCAGCGGGGTAGAGGCGGCGGCGGCGGCGGCGGTGGCTGCCCTGGTGGCCGCGCGGGCCGCGAGGGAGGGGGAGGTTGGCGCGGCGGCCGCGGACGCCATTGGGATTCGCGCGCGGGCGGCGGCGGCGGCGGGGGGTGGAGCGGAGAGACCGAGAGGGTGTGACTCGGCTGGAGAGCGGGAGGAGGGGGGGCCTGTGGGTCGTAATAAACAAAGAAGAGGGCTTTGTGGATGAAAAGGTGGGGGAGGCTTATCGCTGGCGAGAGGTCGGGACGACGGTTCCGGCGGGTGTGTGGGGGGAGGACGGCGGCGATCGATCACGGCGATGCGCGCGATGGCGACGTGTGGGGGCTCGGTGGCTTCGATTTCCCCTGTCCTTTGGCTGTGTGTGATCTGGGATCGCCGTCCCTTCCCCGTCCCACGCTTTGGAAACTTGGGATCACTAGCGGTGCCCGTGAGAGGCTGGATTTGTCCAAAAGCATATTCTGCCAAACAAATTGCTAGAGTTCATTGCAATTTTTTTTTTTTTTTTTTTACTGCCGACGAGGGGAATTCACCGCGGGCGAGAACGCTGCCAGCTGGAAAACTTGGCAAGTAAAAACTGGGACAATGTCAGCATCAGCAGTAGTACTGACGACTGCGGAGCGCGGAGGTCAACGTCTCCAGCTCCAACTCCGACTCCAGGTAGGTGCGTTTGGAATTTTGGGATCCATCCAAACTTTCATAAGCCGGTAGAAGCTGGTTTATTCAGCTTTTGATATTGTTTTTTCTTGAACATATCCTTATAACACGTATTTCGATAAGTAGAAGCAGCTTTTGAGATCATGGAAGTTGGCTTGTGGAGTTAGGGACGTTTGGAGACCATCACAACTTCTACGTGGAATTTGCAAAGATCCAAAACAGGTCAGCCGCAGGCTGCAGCACGCCACGAGGCAATAAAAAGTGTCAAATTTGTTACACACACAATGACACAACGTAGCATCCACAACCACAGATGAAGCCTGGAATTCCACTGTACACGGTGCAGCCGTGCAGGTGTTTCGTCTCAGCAGATGAAGGGCAGCCCAGCGTGCTCGTCGCTGCAGTAGAGCCCGGGGTGCTGCGTGTACCCCTGCGTGAACAGCAGCTCCCGCACCCTGACCACCAGCTCTCGGTTCGTCACAGCCGCCCCGCGCTTCTTGCCGCTGCCGGCGCCGTTGCCGGCGAGGATGGTCTGGATCGCGTTGCTCAGCGCGCCGTAGGACATGCCGTCGGCCGTGGTCGCGTCCGCCGAGGTCTCGTCCGTCTGGCACCCGCTGATCAGGACGCCGTTGCGCGGCGGCATCCTGGCCGCCGCCGCCGGCCCCGCGTACACTTCCTCGACGACGCCGTGCGTGTCCTGCTCCTGCTCCTGCGCCAGGGCCTCCGCCTCCGCCTCCGCCTCCCCGGGAGTGGGAACGCGCGACTGCTCCGGTTCCTCCTCGTCGTGGTGCCGGAGCTTGCCCACCATGGCCTTCATGAACCTCTTCACCTTGGGGCTCGCCTCGTCGCCGAAGTGGTGGAACAGCGTCGTGCGGATGGAGCCCACGCCGACGTCGTGCCGCCCGGTCTTGTCCTTGAGCATCTGGATGAACGTCGGCAGCGGCAGCGACCGGTTGCTGATGCTGCCGCCCTTCGCCGGCTTCGTGTCGTCCGCCGGCTCTCCGCTCTGGACCTGCTGCTGGCCACGGCGACCGCAGTGCACACCCCCCAGAGACTCCAGCACGCCGCGGACGATTCGCAGGAGGGAGGCGCAGAGTCCGGTGCCGGAGCCGGAAGGAGGCTTGAGATCGCGCTCTCGGCGCTGCTGCTGGGTTCTGTTCTGCTTGGTGCTGTTGCCGATCTGCTCCTTGGTCTTGTCGATCAGGCCGCCGCTGTGGCACGAGTCCGAGACCATGGTGAAGCGGCAGCCGTCAGGGACCTTGGCCACGAGCTCCGTGAAATCTTGGTCTGCAGCAGGGCAGCGTATGCATCGAGATCACGAGTTCAGGACGACGACCATGACGAGCGAGCTCAATTATCAGAAGAGGTGCATATGGCCGAATCAGGTCGTTGAAAGAGACGATCATGGATAATTACAGAATTAGCCAATCAGGCAGGTTATGAATTGGCAGATTCTAAGACTACCCACAGCGTTAACGGTGCTGAAAATAAACGTCAGTACACCACCTCATGCCGATGCCAGGATTTATTCAGGTTCACAGTGTTGCATCGATGCTTTATTGCTGTACGTGGGACCCAAATCCTCCTTCCTTCGGCATTCCTTTGCTCGAGAACTGTGAACGGCCTGCTGAAATATGCTTTCTTTATTGTTTGAGCACCGGTGAACCTACATGCATCGATGCCGATATATTTTGTTTCAGCATCGCTTCCTGCAGTGGTATGCATCGATGCTTGGCTCTCTCTCTCTCTTCAATCAGGCATCGGCTACACACTACATTGTGGCTAGTCTAATGTGGCCAGCTCGTTGAACACACCATAGCTAAACCTACCTACTACCTTGGCTATAGGCATGCTGCCACAATTGATAGCATAACTGCACAGCCTAAAAGATCACATTTACACCTGGAAAAAATGCAGTACCCATATTCCCTCCCTCCCATCAATAGTAGGTGTATTTTACTTTAAAAGGATCTTTTTGACCAGCGTCTACTCATTTTGTTAATTAGTATCTGTATAGTGTATAATAAAAACTACTCCCAGGTCAAAGTACTTTGAAAACTTTACAGCGATGATGAGTATTTTGAAAAACCTTTGAAGCTCTACTAATTTTGGAACTGTGAAGTGGCAATAATTTTATGAAAAAACAAAATACACTTTAATTAACGACGACTGATGCTAAAAAAAAAAAAATCCTTCCACCTATTTGCTTCCGGCTTCAGTTAGCAGTCTCCATTTCTTAAAAAGATATTTAAATACAAACACATCATTATGGCTCCACACACTAAACTACTAGCTTATCTCGTACTTTCATCTTTGAATTGCGCTGAATCATGTCCTGGGCTTATCATTTTTAGGACGTATTTTATGAAGCGAATAAAAAGGTTTTGTTTTGTTTTGTTTTTTTGACAGAGGAAAAAAAAAGGTTTTGTTACACTGTGGGTTTACCGTCTAGCAAGGCCACAAATTATCTAGTCGTTTATTACATGATCGATTTGCGACGCATGCATGTAATGTAATCCTGCAGCTACTATCAGATACCAACAGTGTGCCTACGAATGCAACTACCGTTCCTATCCTTAGTTAATCAGTTCAGAACTGAGAGCTCACGCAACAAAAATGCAGAGAAACAGAAGGGAGAGCACACCTTTGATCAGGTTGAGGTCGCATGGCACGATGCACTCGTCGTACCCGGTGTCGTCGTCCTCCCCGGTCTCGACGGGGAGCTGCAGGCCGTGGCCGCTGTAGTGGAAGAAGAGCGTGTCCCCGGGTCGCGCCTCCGCCACGAGCCGCTCGAGCTCCTGCCGGATGTTGGCCCCCGTGGGCGGCGGCGTGGACGGGTCGGCGTCGGCCAGCACGCGGATGCCGGCCTCGTCGAAGCCGAAGCGGTCCACCAGGCAGCGGCGCATGCGCGCCACGTCGTTGAGGCACCCCTTGAGCTCCCCGTCCGTGCCCGTGTAGTTGATGCCCACCAGCAGCGCGCGCTTCTGCCCCATGGCTTCGGCTTCTGCGCCGCCGTCGCGCTTCGATCGGCGCGTTCGCCGGAGGTGTTGGCGGCTGGAATGGAGATGGAATGATGCTTTGGTTGGTACGGTGACGAGTTGCCCAATTGGCGTTCTCGCCTGGCACCTCGTGCTGGGCTGGACGGCTGGTGGAGCTCCGGAGTGCTGCTGCGCGAGGTGCTCATTGCCACCACCTCGCCATTTTTGTATTGGCTGGTGGGTGTCAGCATCAGCTAAAGCGGCCCTTGCACTGGGAAACAATCGGATCGGGTTAGCTTAAATGTAGGTAAAAAAATTGTTTTCTTGGCGAAAAATTTAGGCAAAGGTGTTGTGTGTTGGTAGGTAAAAGTCCATCACCAGTTAGATTTGTACAGATTATATAATTAAACATAGGCTCAAAGAATGATAATGATTGTTCTGTGCGTAGCAGTCGCGTTCTGAATCTCAATTTCAACAATCATAGCCACCACATAACAGAGAGGGTAATAATATGGGTACAAAGATTGCAGTCCACACGACATATGGCACACAACTTCAGCAAATGAAAGGCAAACTGGCATGCTCATCACTGCAGTAAAGGCCAGGCTGCTGAGACGTGACCCCCTGTTTGGCCAGCAGCTGCCGCGCTCTGAGCACCAGCTCCCTGTTCGTCACCGTCCCGTCGTGCTTCGTCCTAGCGAGGATGGTCTGGACGGCGTTGCTAAGCAAGCCGTAGGACACGCCGTCCGCCGTGGTGGCGTCCCCGGAGGTCTGGTCCGTCTGGCAGCCGCTGATCAGAACGCCGTTGAGAGGCAGGGCCGGCGCGCTCGCCGTGGCGCCGGCGTACACCTCCTTGACGCCGTCGCCGCCGTGCACCTCTTGTTGTTCCAGGGCCCGATCCACCTGCCCCGCCTCGTTTCCCTCCAGCTTGCCATCCTGCCGGAGCTTGCCTGCGGCCATGACCTGGACGAACTTCTTGATCTTGGGGCTCGCGTCGTCGCCGAAGTGGCGGAACAGCGTCGTCCGGATCGTGCCCACGCCGACGTCGTCGTCGCCGGTGGTCTCCCGGAGCATCTTGATGAACGCCGACAGAGGCAGCGACCGGCTTTTAATGCTGGCATGTGTGCTTACCCCTGCCGCTGCCTTCGTGTTCGTCTCCGTTCCTCCACTCTTGTCGTGGCCGTGGCTGGTCTGTCGCGAGCCGAGGAGAGGGAGGTGGACGGCTAGTGAACCCAGCACGCCATGGACGATCCGGAGGAGGAAGGCAAACGCGCCGAAAGGATGCCGCGTGAGCGTGACTCGCTCCGGGTGCTCGGTTTTGTTCTGCCGAGTGCTGTTCCCGATCTGCTCCTTGGCCTTGTCAATCAGCCCGCCACTGTGGCACGAGTCTGAAACTATGGTGAAGATGCAGCCATCTGGAACTTTTGCCACGAGTTCCTTGAAATCTTGGTCTGCAGTTTGTACATGCACGGAAATTAGTATCGTCTTAAAAAGTGAGGAAACTGATAAGGAAAAGAGTTCTTGCTGCTGTAATGCTGTTCTCCTTCTACACGATCTCTGGTGTTCATTTGTGGCTAGCCGGTGCCTTGCAGCTGCAGCCTGCAGTGCTGCAACAGCAAGCTCAGCTATGCATGAGAAAAAATAATCTAAAACCTCTAAATTTGCATTTAAGACAACCACCTCTGCTTTTTATAAGAAAATTAAAGTGACACTATGGAGAAATAATCTAAAAAGACCCATAAATTTACACATTATTAAAAACAAATAAATTCCATATTTTTTATATAAATTTGGGTATAGATATCCTAAATTATTTTTATACATGCTTCTGAATCATCCACTTTTGTCATTATCCAACTTTTGATTTTTTTTTTTCCGTTATTACACCAACGATTGTAGGAATTACATCAAAATAATTATAACTCTACTGCAAGTTGAGTGTAAATTGACACGACTAAAGTTGGGGTGTGTGAAAAATATATTTTTTAGAAAAATAAATTTTTATTCTGATCACTACAAGAGATTTACAAAACCAGCGTCTTGTTGTTTTTTAAGCTCTCAAAAAGCTAAACCAAACAAAGAGAAAACGATAGTTTTATTTCCCTCCGCACATGCTTTCCTTTCATGCGTGCTATTCAGGACAAAAGTACTTCTTGATCAAATTTTTGGAGTTCGGAGAACTTTTTAGACAAATGTTCATAGAGTTTCAAACTAAGGCCTCGTTTAGATGCAAAAGGCTGGAAAAAGTTGCAACTGTAGCATTTCGTTTGTATTTGGTAAATATTGTCCAATCGTGGTCTAACTAGGATTAAAAGATTCGCCTCGTGATTTACAACACAACTGTGTAATTAGTTATTTTTTCACTAACATTTAATGTTCCATATATATGGATAGAAATTGATGTGATGGAGAGAGAGTGGAAAAACTTGCAACTTTCAAATGAAACTTGCGTGTAACTAAACGAGGCCTAAGCTCTATATCCATCAACCTAAGTGCATGTGATGTGTTTTTTTATCCCCAGATAGGGTTTGTTAGATCTTTTGAGTGTTGTTTATTTCTAAAACTTTTAGTTTTGCATCCCTCTTTATAGGAAGATATTTCCTAAACCTGAAATCCAAAATATAAGAAGAATAAAAACTAGCGTTCCCTCCTTACAAATTACAATTTTAAGGGACTGTTAAACATCAAGATCCAATTTTTTGAGCTAAATGTTGTTCATAAAACTTTATACACGTTGTTAGTTCCTAAATAGTTTGTCATTAATTTAACAAAAATCTATTAGGAGACTATGTGCACATTCATGTAGAAACTATAAAATTAATAGCCTATATGTTGGTACACTCAACCACACTGCTAAGTAGTAAGTAGTTAGTTCTTCGGTAAACCTATTCGGTAAAACTAAAAGCAAAGCTTACTAATTCACTGAGAAGCCAAAGTCCTAAACTAAGAATATATTCTCTCCGTCCCAAAATAACGGTGTATTATAATTTAAAGTTTACACTGAAATATAAGACATTCTATATGTTGTGGGCATGTTTAGAATTGACAAAATTTGCTAAAAAAATAGAACCATAATTTGAGGAAAAAATTAATTGAGTTCTAACAGAACTGACAACAAAATAAGAGGGAGAGACCACCGTACCTTTGATGAGGTTGCCATCGCATGGCACGATGCACTCGTCGTACCCGGTGTCGTCGTCCTCCCCGGTCTCTGCGGGCAGCTGCATCCCGTGGCCGCTGTAGTGGAAGAAGAGCGTGTCCCCGGGCCGGGCGTCCCCGACGAGCCGCTCGAGCTCCCGCCGGATGTTGGCCCCCGTGGGCGCCGGCGTGGAAGTGTCGGCGTCGGCGAGGACGCGGATGTCCGCCTCGTCGAACCCGAAGCGCTCGACGAGGCAGCGGCGCATGCGCGTCACGTCGTTGAAGCAGCCCTTGAGCTCGTCGGCCCGGCCAGGGTAGTTGATGCCCACCAGCACCGCGCGCTTCCGCCCCATCGGCGCCGGCATGCACGCAGGCCGCGCGCCTATGCCTCCTTGCGTGGTTACTGAGGTGGTGGGCTGGTTTCGGCTGGAATGGAACTCGATCTGGTTGGTGTGTGCGGCAACGAGTTGTCGATTGGCCTTTCTTTGGCGCCGATCTGGCAGCTCGTGAAGAGTTGGTGGAGATCGAATGCCGGTGCCCTCGTGCGAGGTGCGCAGTTCATTCTCCTGCTATTTTCTATTCGCTGGAAACGCGGGTCATCACCGTGTACGAGTACATTCATACTCATTCAGTCATACTACGTTACATGCAGTTCGCGAGCGGGAGTAAAATATGGTTTGAGCTAGCGGAAGAAGACACAATATAAATCGAAAACCTAGAGCAAAAGGCACTCAACTCACTCTGTCTCTCAATCTCGATCCGTGCTCGTGCCTTCCTCGCTCAGTCGCACTTCAGCACTCCATGGTGGGGCTCCGGCTCCCACATACAAAAATACTGTTTGGCACTGCTCATTAGAGCCAACTCTCTCTCATGTGGGAGCTGGATCGGAACATCTTGGAGTCATGTCAAACGAGGCCAGTGTACCGGTGATGTGGTTAAGCATTTTTTTTTCTTTGAAAAGTCCATGTGGTTAAACATAATAACCTCAAAAAGAATGTCATCCTGTGCGAAACAATCCATTCCCAAATTTCAGCAAAAAGCATATCCACCGGTCCATCACACAAGTACACCATAACACTGACAACATACAAATATTGCAATCCACAGGGCAAACCCAATGAATCAGCAAACAAAAGCCACATTGGCATTCTCATCGCTACAGTAGAGCCCAGGCTGTTGGGTGTAGCCCTGTTTCGACAGCATCTTGCGTGCTTTCAGCACGAGCTCCTTGTTTGTTACCGTCCCGCGCTCCGCGATGATGGCCTGGATGGCATTGCTGAGAGCACCGTAGGAGACACCCTTCGGTGTGGTCGCGTCGGCAGACGTCTGGTCGGTCTGGCACCCACTGATCAGGACACCGTTGCTCGGCACCCTCGCCGTCGTCCCAGCGTACACCTCTTGGTCGCTGTGCACATCTTGTTTCATTGCTGGGTCGAGATCTTCTTCCTTGCCATCAAGCTTGGCTTTCAGGAACTCTTGCGCCAGGGCGCCCATGAAGCCCACAATGCCACCATGCTGTCCCTGCTGTAACTTGTTTAGCATGACCTTCATGAACTTCTTTATCTTTGGACTGGCGTCGTCTCCAAAGAGGTTAAAAAGTGTGAGCCGGATTGAGCCTACATCAATGTCATCCTTCCCAGTCTTCTCCTTGAGCATCTCGATCAATGTCGAGAGAGGTAGCGACCGGTTTTTGACGTGAGCATCAGCTGTGTCGATGTACCGCGACTCTTCGTCATCACCATCGTCGCCGTCACCTTGCCGGTGGCTATGGCTACGGTGAGGCAGGTGAATTCCTTTAGACTCAAACGCGTCCCGAACAGTTTCTTTGAGGAATGCCCGGAAGCTGGTGTCAGAAGCAGGCCGTTCTTCAAGTTCCCGTCGCTGGGTCTTGTTCTGCTTGGTACTGTGCCCAATCTGCTCCTTAGTCTTGTCAAGTAGTCCTCCACTGTGGCACGAATCAGAAACTATGGTAAAGAGGCAGCCCCTGGGGACCTTTTGCACAAGCTCCGTGAAATCTTGGTCTGCAAGTGCATAAAAGAACATCAGTTACTTGTTTTAACCTCTATGAATAATCATCCAAACATGAACTAGGTAAAATGCCACACAATTGGATTCAGGCATAGCTGTTTGCTGAGTACTGACATGTATTTAAAGCGATCTTTTTGGCCGAAATTATAACATTTTTAAGGAGATAACTCCGTATTTAAGAAAGCAATCTTTGAGTTAAAATTTTCTTAACATTTTCACTATTGTCAAAGTGACGATTGCGAAAAACTATTGTCAAAGTGATCGGAACAGTTTCAGCCTTTCAGAAATTGCACTTTCAACTCCCAAGCTAGATATTTACAGTGTATAGTATTCCTCCGGTAAAGGAAACACCTAATGCGGCTCTAAATTAGTAGCATCATATTTTGAACATGCAGATCCTGGTTATTTAGTAGCCATCTGAAATCTTTTTCATTTACTGGCCTAAAATCATATCCATTTCTGGTTCAAACATAATTTGTGCAGTATGAATTCATAGTCACGAAGGACCTAGGAATCAATCCAATCATTCACTTACATTACCACAATGCTACCCTGTTGTTCAGTCACAAATTAAATGTATAGCAATCTGATTCTGTCATTCTCAAACCCCACTGCCCCACCTACATTTCGATCCCCCACTTCTCGATTAGCGCGACTCACCATAGCAACTAGCAAGCAACAGAGGGGCAGAATTCACACACACCTGTGATAAGGTTCATGTCGCAGGGCACGATGCACTCGTCGTAGCCGGTGTCGTCATCCTGCCCGGTCTCGGCGGGCAGCCGCGTGCCGTGCCCGCTGTAGTGGAAGAAGAGCAGGTCCCCGGGCCGCGCGTCCCCGACGAGGCGCGCGAGTTCCCGCCGGATGTTGGCCCCCGTGGGCTTCATCGCGGAACCGTCGTCGATGAGGACGCGGATGCCGGACTCGTCGAAGCCGAAGCGGTCGACGAGGCACCGGCGCATGCGCGCGACGTCGTTGTGGCAGCCCTTGAGCTCCGTCTTGGTGCCCGGGTAGTTGATGCCCACCAGCACCGCGCGCTTCGCCCCCATCGATCGGTGCCTTCCCGGATTTGAACGAAGCGGCGTCGCGTCGATCGGCGGCCGGCGAGGTGAGGCTAGGACGCGGCGGCGCGGTGCGCGTGCAGCGTGCGTTCGTTCGACGGTTTCGAGGAAGAGGAGGGTGGTGGTGGCTGCGGCCTGCGGCTGGTGGGGCTTTGGACTTTTGGGTGGGGCGCCGAGCTGTCTATTGGCGCTCTGACCTGGCAGGCCGCGTGGGGTTGGTGGGAACTGGGAAGGAGGTGGGGCCGTGCTAGGTAGTCATCGCTGCCCGCGGATTTTCTATTGGTGGGTCGCGTCTCAGCGACTCCGGGTCGTGCTAAAAAAGGTTGTGTTTTGTCTGCACGTGCTGTTTTTCCTCGGCGGTGTCATACGATGGGCAGTGGGCTAATGGGGGATTTTTTATTTATTTTAATTTTTTTTTATAAGATATTTCAATAGTAATCCTCACTAAAAAATATTTGCACATCCGTCTTTTGGTCGCGCCAGCCTAGCTGGCGTGACCAAATAACTCAGTCACGCCACATGCATTGGCGTGACAAGATGTTCCACGTTGGATGGCGTTTCCGACATAGAAAACCTTTCACGCCACTACCGTTGACGCGTGGCGATTGGGTCTTGTCGCGCCACCGGGAGTGGCGTGACAAGACCGGATTTTCAAAAATTATAATTGTTCGATACGACGTCGGATGAAGATGATTTTTATATGAAAACTGTAGAGCTCGACGAGATCTACAACTTTCTAGTTTTGAGTTTTTTTCATTTGAGGATATTAAGAAGGTCAAAAAAAATAATATAAGATTTTAGCACTATAATAATCGCGTGCATAGCCGCTTCTCGCAGATAGAAAAATAATATTTTTTTTTGTATAAAGTCAAATGAAGATACATGTTATACCAAATTTGTAGCTCTCAATGAGATCTACAACTTTGTAGTTTTATGTTTTTACTTTTGAGGTTGTTAAGGCGCTCGAGAAAATAATATAAAGTTTCAAAGACCGTAATAATTCTCAGAATTAGCGTTTACTGCAGTAGAAAAATAATATCTTTTTCGTATGAAGTCAAATGAAAATACATGTTATACCAAAGTTGCAACTCTCAATTAAGATATACAACTTTGTAGTTTTATGTTTTTACATTTGAGATCGTTAAGATGCTCGAGAAAAATAATATAAAGTTTTTAGCACTATAATAATCACGTATTAGCGCTTACCGCATTAAAAATTAATATAATTTCATTTAGAGTCGAATGAAACATTTTTTTTATACCAAAGTTACAACATTGATATAAAAGTGTTCATTTGATGGTACAAAAATGTTTTTATTTGACTCTATACGAAAAAATATTAATTTTTAGATTTTTTGATGCGGCAAGCGCTATTAGCGACTATTATGGTGCTGAAACTTTATATTATTTTCTCGAGCCGCCTTACCAACCTCAATTGTAAAAACATAAAACTGTTGTAGATCTCATTGAAAGCTACAACTTTAATATAACATATATCTTCATTTGACTTCATAAAAAAAAGATATTATTTTTTCATCGAGAAGCGCTAGTACGCGATTATTATAGTGCTGAAATCTTATATTATTTTTTTGACCTTCTTAATATCCTCAAATGAAAAAACTTAAAACTAGAAAGTTGTAGATCTCGTCGAGCTTCTACAATTTTCATATAAAAATCATCTTCATCCGACATCGCATCGAACAATTATGATTTTTTAAAATCCAGTCTTGTCACGCCACTCTCGGTGGCGCGACAAGACCCTACCGTCGCGCCAACGGGAGTGGCGTGACAAGGTTTTCCACGCCGGAAACGCCATCCAACGTGGAACATCTTGCCACGCCAATGCATGTGGTGTGATCGAAAGATTTTGGTCACGCCAAATTGGCCGGGCGCCGACCAAAAAGGGCTAGGATGTGTAAATATTTTTTAGTGAGGATTACTATTGAAATATCTTATAAAAAGGATTAAAATAAATAAAAAAATCCGCTAATGGGCTGGTACGTTTGTTCCGTGGTCGTGGGCCTATGCTAGCGGAAACCCCGTAGCAATCGGGGAAGGTTGTCCAATTAGATGGCTT